>JAVSCE010005058.1:0-70406 GCA_032199065.1 Smutsia gigantea | reverse complement strand
TCAAGACAATTTGGTACTGGCACAAGAAGAGACCAATAGACCAATGGAACAGACTAGAGAGCCCAGACATAAACCCAAGCATATAAGGTCAATTAACATACGACAAAGGAGCCATGGACATACAATGGGGAAATGACAGCCTCTTCAACAACTGGTGTTGGCAAAACTGGACAGCTACATGCAAGAGAATGAAACTGCAATCCCTATCAAAATATCAACAGCATTCTTCAATGGACTAGAGCAAATAGTTCTAAAATTCATAAGGAACCACAAAAGACCCCGAATAGCCAAAGCAATCCTGACAAGGAAGAATAAAGCTGTGGGGATTCTGATCCCCAACTTCAAGCTCTACTACAAAGCCACAGTAATCAAGACAATCTAGTACTGGCACGAGAATAGACACATAGAGCCCTTATATAAACCCAACCATATATGGTCAATTAATATACGATAAAGGAGCCATGGACATACAATGGGGAAATGACAGCCTCTTCAACAGCTAGTGTTGGCAAAACTGGACAGCTACATGCAAGAGAATGAAACTGGATTATTGTTTAACCCCATACACAAAGTAAACTCGAAATGGATCAAGGATCTCAATGTAAGTCATGAAACCATAAAACTCTCAGAAAACAACATAGGCAAAAATCTCCTGAATATAAGCATGAGCAACATCTTCCTGAACGCATCTCCTCAAGCAAGGGAAACAAAAGCAAAAAAGAACTCATGGGACTACATCAAACTAAAAAGTTTCTGTATGGCAAAGGACACCATCAACAGAACAAAAAGGCATCCTACAGTATGGGAGAATATATTTGTAAATGACATATCCGACAAGGGGTTAACATCCAAAATATATAAAGAACTTACACACCTCAACACCCAAAAAGCAAATAACCTAATTAAAAAATGTGTAGAGGATATAAACAGACAATTCTCCAAAGAAGAAATTCAGATGGCCGACAGGCACATGAAAAGATGCTCCACATCACTAATTATCAGGGAAATGCAAATAAAAACCAAAATGAGATATCACCTCACACCAGTTGGGATGGCCAGTATCAAAAAGACTAAGAACAACAAATGCTGGCAAGGATGCAGAGAAAGAGGAACCCTCTTTAACACTGCTGGTGGGAATGTAAGCTATTTCAACCATTGTGGAAAGCAATATGGAGGTTCCTCAAAAAACTAAAAATAGAAATACCATTTGACCCGGGAATTCCACTCCTTGGAATTTACCCAAAGAATACAAGTTCTCAGATTCAAAAAGACACATGCACCCGTATGTTTGTTGCAGCACTATTTACAATAGCCAAGAAATGGAAGCAACCTAAGTGTCCATCAGTAGATGAATGGATAAAGAAGAGGTGGTACATATACACAATGGAGTATTATTCAGCCATAAGAAGAAAACAAATCCTACCATTTGCAACAACATGGATGGAGCTAGAGGGTATTATGTTCAGTGAAATTAGCCAGGTGGAGAAAGACAAGTACCAAATGATTTCACTCATTTTGGAGTATAACAATGAAGCAAAACTGAAGGAATAAAACAGCAGCAGACTCATAGACTCAAAAAAGGGACTAGCGGTTACCAAAGGGGAGGGGTGTGAGAGGGCGGGTGAGGAAGGTGGGAGAAGGGGATTGAGGGGTACTATGATTGGTGCACATGGTGTGTGTGGGGTCACAGGGAAGACAGTTTAGCACAGAGAAGACAAGTAGTGACTCTGTGGCATCTTACTACACTGATGGACAGTGATTTCAATGGGATATGGGGGGAGGTACTTGATAATATGGGTGAATGGAGTAACCACATTGTTTTTTCATGTGAAACCTTCATAAGAATGTATATAATACCTTAATAAAAAAAGTAATAGGGCAGGGGAGGAGTAAGAAAACAGTATTATAATCACTCCTCATTCTGTTAATTTCAGATAGATTTCTGGCTTGAGCAACAGAGATGGATGGCAGTACCATTTAATTATGGAAAATCTGGGGTAGGAGTGCAGTTTTGCAGTTTGCTTATTTGTTGCTTTTACTTTTTGAAGGCAAGGATTAGAAATCAAGATTTTGGTTGCAGCCTGTTGAATATGAGGAAGCTGATATTAGAGTCTGGAGCTGAGGATTAGAGATAAATATTTCAGAAGTCATCAACAAACCATCAGATAATAAGATTAAAGAATGAAATTTATCACATTACATGTATATTATACTAAACAAAAAAGATGGATGCAAAACAACTACAGATTCCCTATTAATAAATACATTTATCTGATACTTACCCTTTGGTCCACGGGGCTTAACCCTTGTGCAGTTTTCCCCTTCTTACTATGTTGCAAATTATCACAATCATATTCAACTTCTGGTTTCCCAATATCTCTGCAAAATGTACATATCCAGTCCCCACTAAAGAGGGAAATAGGCAATTAGACCATGTAATTATAATGAAACCCCCAATAGAGAAAGAAAATAGTTCCCTTAGAGGGAAGTCTCCAGCTGATTTTCTTTCCCTTCCAGTTTTTGGGGAGAAGAGAGACTCTATTCTCATCAAATCTCATAAAGTGAAGTTGTGTGCTAAAGACATCCCAAAGGTTTTCCCAGTCATTCTTAACTGATAACCTTCCGGAAAGCTTTATAAAACTGATTTCTCAGCATTCAAAAAGAGTCTCTTCATAGCACAAAGTTGATGATCAGTACTTGCAGCGTAAGACAAATCCTCAGACTCTAATAATACTATCACAATGATCCCATATTCATGAATAAGAAAAGAGTACAGAATACGGAGTCCCCCAGGTATCTTGTACTGTTTGGGCATATATTAAACATGCCAAAAATAAAATTCTGTTTCATGATCAGTCAAAAACCTAGAATACAAACACAACTTTGTTAAGTGAAGAACACACACATATATCCCTTTTAAATCTGTGCAGTCTATAGTTTGTTTACATCAGATTTCTATCAAACCTTAAAGTCCAAAATGACTCCTCCTTATCATTCTACCCCTCCATCCTCCATCATATATAAAGAAATTCTAAGTCTACGGATTTGTGTCATAATTTGTCAACATAAGCATCTAGAGTTTTCTTTCGAAAAGCATCTGCCTTTGAGAAAAAGCATTCAGTGGCAAAATTCTAACATTCCAGCAGATGCTACTACCCAAAGGAAAGAAAAATATGAAAAGCCTTAATTTTAAGACCAAACTGCCAATGCTTTTCTTTTCTAAAAGATTAAAGAAAAAAAAGGCAAATGACTTTATATCTCTGGCAAATGACCATACCTCCTAAGACTCAGGTAAGAATTACAATTCTTCAGAAAAATATTCTCTCACTGTTTATATATCTATAACATTTCTAATACAAAAAGGTATTTTTTACAAAGGGCAGCATTATTCAATTAAAATCATTACTTCTCAGGAATCTGACAGGAAATGTGAATTTTTTAAAAGAGGTTGGGTTTCCCAAAAATATTTTACTTTCACTTAAAAAGAAATTTGGGATTAAGCGTTGGAAAGCGGGAGGCTGAAAGAGAGAAGTATGACTATGGTCTCTGAAATCAACTGGAAACAAAATTGTGTGAACATAAAATGTTAAGTGGATGAGAAAAGCTCTTTTAATTCAACTCTACCACATTAGGTTTAGAAACTAATCCCTGAAAATTAGTGAACTGCCCAAGCTCATTAAGCTAGTTCATTACAGACTACAACCAGATTACAGGTTTTATAACCCAGCCCACCCAGCACATTTGTTCCACTGCACTAGCTGGTATCTTCAGCTTTCCCTGGTGCTCACCAGTGAATATTTGAATACTTGAAACCAGGTTTAGCTGCCATGGGGCCAAACAGCAGGAGAACAATGCTCCTCTTTTCCCCTGATCTTTCTATATTTATCTTTACCCGAAGTTCTTCTCTTCTAAACAAGGAATTCAGTAACTGCTCATTCCAAAGCTAATGACTGAAAGACATTCCAACTAGATGACTGAAGGTAAAGTCTGAGAAATTTGCACACAGTGCTTCAGGCTGGCACTACCAATTAACTGCTTCCAGTGGTCTAGAGGAAGTAAATAAAAAGATTCAAGACGTTGGAGGCTTTTTCACAAAGTACTTGTTTTCTTTTTAAATGCTTTTTCAGAGCTTCCAAATATTATAAAAGTAGGTTTTGGTTAAGACTTAATAAAGAAGCCTCAAACCAAATAGTACTCATAAATAAGATCATTACTGTACAATCCTATTAAGATTGATGGCAACAGATACAAAAAATTCAGCCTCACGAGGCAATCAACTAACTTCCCAACATCCCAGATTCTTGTCCTTCATGATACAGAGTTTTATATGATTTGCTTATATGAAGTATAAACTGAAGCCAGGAAATAGGCAATTTTTTATCACAAATGAACCACTTGGATCTTGGACATTTTACCATTCAGTTGTTAGTTTCTCTAGAAGGTAATAGCAAAGGAATAACATTCTCCATTTAATTGTAATACTGTGCATTGATTACGAAGGCCACCTGATGTGAGTAACTTTCTGGGTTTTTTTTTTTTAGTTTACAAAAATAAAAAAAATTATCAATTATTTCACTCGTACCTTGGAAAGCTGAGAAGAGTTGGAACATGACAAGTTAGATGAAAGACCTTTGGACATTTTTCACAGCACAAGAGATCCCCTCCATTTTGGCAGACAGCACACCAGTCTTCATTTGGGTCATCGTCTTTGCTGCTGCCATCTCCTCCAACCCTTGCTGGCCTGTGGATGAGGCTTCGAACCGGGGACTTCCCATTAACAAGGCTGCTGAGCCCTGACTGTTTGCAGCTTTCACTCGTATCTGTAGGTTCAGTTTTCACATGGTTTTCCAGGCTTGCTAATGCATCCAACTCACTCTCTAAATGTAGGTTGGTTGAGAGAGGTGGTGTCAAGCTACTCTCAGGACTGCTCAACTAGAACAAAACAAGGACAAAATCTTGAAGAATCACTTAATCCTTATGGTATGATGTGTGTGTGTATTTAAAAGTTATGTCAACATGTATATACAGATATACTGACATAATTAAAAAATTATTTTGGAAATCACATTAGTGACAAAAAGGAATGAGAAAGCCCCAAATTAAGTAGGTATATTATTTTAGGACTTTAGGGAGTAGTCAAACTGTTTAATACTGGTTCATTTGGATAATAAGGAAATTAATTAAACCATTAAACACAATGATTGTTCTCTGTAGGAAAACCCTGTGCTCACTTCCCAGACTACGGTACCTTATTTTTTACTAAAGAATCTGTTGCACAACTTTTGAGTATTCTGAAATATTGTCCTGCTCACATATCATTCTACCACTGTAGGCAAATATTAACAACATAAAAGAAAATCTTAACCACCCTTTTGCACTTAGTTTTTCAGGGTTACTTTCTAAACCAAGTTCTAGATAAAGAAATCCCCATGCTGTAAGTTGGTGTTTCAAAGCTAAATTCATTCACTCTCTACATCTACATACACTTCATTGAATATACTAATATCCTTAAATTTGACATTTCTATGTGCCAACCATGCAGAGAATGAGACATTAGCCTGGGCAGGAAGAAAAAACCAAAATCAAAATTTCTCAACAAAGGGGGACCTGGGCTTCCTTCATTTTATATGTATCATAAATTTTATTAAGTGTTCCACCTAAGGAACATTAAATTGGCTAATAATTCATAGGCCAATCTCCCTATCACAAAATTCTCTGATCATTAAACTTCTTTCATGTCAACAGTCTTAATTATGAACTCTCAAGTCCAGGAAAATAGCCAAGGATCTTTTGAGCTTGAGACTCAATGTGACTACTGAGATGATTAATAAATTCAGAACAAGACAGAACCTGATTTAGAATCATAGCAAAAATACTGACCAATTACAAACTAAACGATAATTTCAAATGAGTCCTTAATACAATAAAGTCTTTTCTGACAAATTATAGCTGACACTTTAGACAAAAAATGTGTTACAAAAAGATATTTGGCTTGTACCAGGCATAAATATTCAAAATTAAATAAATGTCAGAAGTGACCTCCTGAAATCCCTGACAGACCCAGTGGTGGCTCACCATGCAGGCACTCCTCCGGCCATCCTCTATCTTTTCTTGTTTCACGGCTCCTGAAAAGCTACATATTTCATCTTCAGTCCCAGGTTCTTGCTTGACCTTCACTTGATCAGACTTGAAACTAAGACCTGTCTTCTCAGCAGTTCTTCCTGATGAGCCACAGCTAATAACAAATGACAAATAAAGGTCACATGTGTTTGTACAGTACATAAAAACAATTATATGAAAAGTAATGTTCACTCAAGTGAAAACAATAATTTATTAACTTTCTAGAAAATAAGGATAACCCAAAATGTAGTTAGGAGTGAGGTATAAACTTAGCTTCAAATTCCTTAAATATGTAGATGAAACTTTCAGAAGACCCTAAAAACATACTTTGTGGCCTGAAGCACGTATACTAAATCGTTTGGGGAGTCTATGAACCAATCAGCTGCCCAGGCTAGGAGTACAGAACGCCAGTGATTACTTCTCTCTGTAAAGGTGTTTTGATTCTTCTCTACCCCCAAACATTGGAAAAACACAACATCAATAATAGTGCTTTCAGGAGGCCTCCTTAAAGGAAATACTCTTTCAGCTTTTGAGGGTAGGAAATTGAGAGAAGGGGATAATGAGACAAACAACCCAGAACTTCTTCATTTGAATCAGCAAAATTGATAGGCCAGGAGGGCAGGTACATGAGTAATCGGTTCTATTTAGACCACAAAGCAAAACCACTGGCAGGAGAAGTGAAGAGAATAACTTGTAAGACTGTATTGCTAAGAACTTTTCACTCAATTTGTACTTTTCTCCTAAAAGTACTGATTACTTATTTAAATTACAATTAAAAAGTAAATATTTAACAGGAGCAGTCTTCAGAACACACGCACACAATCAAATAACGTTCATATATCTTAAATAAAATCTTTCTGGCACTGTATGAAATTATTCAAAATGAAGAATAAAAACCCAACATTTATGTATTTTATCTTAACACAACATACTTTCTCCCCACTTCTTAGCTCTATGCACCAAAAAGGCATAAGAAACAATGAACAATTCAGTAGTGATGAATGCCCCTAGTACCCAGATTTTCTCCAAGCACCATTCCCCACTAACTTGACCAGGATTTCTTAAGAGAAATGGCTGATTCCAGACCTAAGGAAGAAAATGTAGAAGACAAACCTGGAATATCATTTCATAACAGGAAACAAGGAAACTTTCAAAGACTACTGGGGTTACAACAGAAAGATAAAGAACCAACTTGGAAAGGCGATGACAGGCCATAGGTGGAACAATTTAAGGACCAATAAAAATAATATCTATACTGGTTTAGGACATATATAATATACTTAAATATGAATTTAAATATTTAAATATATGAATATACAAATAAAGATAACAATAAAAACTCATTGGTCACTATTGGAGGGTACTGGGAATCAACTCATTATTAAGAAAACAGATAAGGAACCCATGTCTATGGCTTCCCTGTTACATATGTAATTTAGTTTTGGTTTTCTTCTCCATTAAAAAAGAAAGAAAGAAAGATAGAAAACGGGTAAAAAAGAGAATCAATTCATTCTGCCCTTCCTATAACGAAACAGTTGATGACAGCAACTTTTTCTTTATAGAGTATTCTAAACTAATAAATGAATAACGCAATTAAAATATCACTTCTCAACTAGTTTAATAAAAAAGCGCTATGCAATGATCATCAATGGTTGCTGTTAGAAAAAAACAAATGAAAAAACAAACATCATGTGCCCCTGATGAAAGTTACGCATGACCTTCAATGAAGTACTCTTCCCCACTCCCCCAAATCAAACTGATCAAACCTCCTGATCAAAGCACCAATACAGAGGAAAACATATTAGGCAGTGTATTTAATGACATGATGGGGAAATGAGGAAAACTCGGTAGTAGAAACAATGTATTTCTTCAACAAATAAACTGATGTTGACCTCAATCTATCTTTTGATGGCAATGTATACAGAACTTATTTGAGTCTTATTCAAAGAAACCATTTTTCAAAAGGCATAAATGGAAAAAATTGGGAAGTCTGAACACTAACTGGATCTCTACTGATGTTAAAGAATTAGGTGTTAAATTTTTCTTAGGTGTGATAGTGGTTCTGTGATTTCAAATATTTTAAATCCTTATCTTTAAGTGACACATACTGAAATAGTTGCAAGTGAAATGATGTCTAAGATTTGTTTAAAAATAATCCAGACAAGGGGAATCAGTGGGAGTATGGAAGAAATAAACTGGCTCTAACTTGATAATTGTTGGATCTGGGTGATAAGTGTAATGGAGTTCACTGTAACAATCTATTTTAAATACATATTTGAAATTTTTCTTGCTAAGTAGAAAAAATACCTCTTAATAATGTAATACTCACCTGCCTCGACTGCCAGTACTAGAGGTACTAGGGGGTCTCACAGGTGTGTGAGAATTGGATAAACCTGAAAAATAACAGGTCAAAATGAGTATCAATACAGTAAATAATATTCAGAATTCTACCTACTAGTGTCAGGATTCAAGATGCAATTTAGCGATTCTTGGAAATTAGACCAAGTCTCCGCCTCAACGTCAGGGATGGTGTGTGTGTTAACAGCAGTTTCTCTCAGCTAAGCCCAGACACCACTCTGAGAATTCTTCTCAGAGCAACACTCTCCAATCAATAAAAACTATCAGATCAAAAGAAAACTATCTGTCATCCTGCCCTAAGCCATCTGGTAAATATTCTACTTAGATTCCTACTAATTATTCTTCCTTTTAGAAGTCCTAGAATAATGATATTATTAAACTTCAAATTTTATAGGACTCAAAAAAAATGTATTGATGATGCATCTCATGCAAAACCTCTATTTAAATTTGAACTATTTTACTCTATAATTGATAAGGTGGTGTTTTAGTAAGAAAGAAGTAACATTTGATTTACACCAGAAAAATATATTCAGTAACAACGTCTGCACTGTCAATCTGTTTGTAGTTGTTTTAATCATTCATTCAAGTCAATAAAAAAACTGGGATTTTGGAAGAGATCTGTGTCAAGGACCTGTTAGTCACATTTTAGTGTTTCCAATAAATTTAAGTTTTTGTTTTAAAACTGCAATGTGAAAATTCACTTATCTTTCCTCAACTCTTGTTTTTTAAATTTTTAAATAATTTCTTCAATTTTTCATTAGAAGTTTTAAAGTTGGGTTAAAACCAAAGAAATTTTCAACTATCTGTATCACAAAATACTAAGAAATGGGAAATAAATACATCTATAAATCCAGCAAAGAATGAAACTATAGCTGGAGGTTGGGGAAGGGTTTATTGAAGTTCTGAACACAGTACACTACAGATATATATTAGTATTACTTCAGTTAGCTGAAAACTGCCAACAGTGTTTGAAGAAAAATAATTAGAAGCAGCACCCATGAAAAATGTACAATCTATTACTGTGATGGTTAATTTCATGTCAACTTGGCTAGAATATAGCACCAAGCTGTTTGGCCAAATACCAGTGTAGATGTTGTTATGAAGGTGTTTTTTGATACAATTTTACATTTAAATGAGTAGGTTTTGAGGAAAGCAGACCAATCTACATAATGTGAGTGGGCCTGATCCAAAAGGTTGAAGACCTTAAGTGAAAAGATGGAGATCTCCAGAGGAAGAAAGAATTGCCTCGAACTCAAGACTAGAATCAACTCTTCCCTGGTTTCTAGTCTGCTGACATGCGCTGCAGATTATGAACGCGCCAGCCCTAAAAATCATGTGAGCCAATTCCTTAAAGTCAGTCAATCAATCTCCCCAATTCACCCATTGGTTCTGTTTTTCTGGAAAACCCTGATACATACATGGAGAGACACTTTTTTAAAGAGGTTAAAGAAATAAGGCAGTACACCTCAGCTGGTTTTACCTGATGATCCTGGAGACAGGGCAGAGGGTCCTGGGGAGGGATTCATAGTGCTTGTAGGCTGTGGGGGTAAGTGACTGCCTGAGATGTACCTACTCAGTAGATTATCTAAACTACTTGAACCAGCATCTTCCAACTGAAGAGAAAGAACAAAAAGATAAATTTGCTTTGACTAAAGCAGAGAAATTATTAATTCCATCAGTATAACCAATTATGCTCAAAGTTTACTAATAAACAATTATCTGGTATCAAATTTGGCTTAGTTCTTGCTTCCTCAGGTTCCCAAGGACCACACAATATAAAGTTTATGTGAATGGAGCTATAATTAATATTACTCATCAAATACGTGGCATCTCAAGACAAAACCCAATAATCCACTAAATTCTACATTCTAATATGAAAATAGCTCTGGCAAACTCTAACTTTTGTGTCTCAAAGTTGACACCCATCCTATTTATCAACATCCTTGTCTCTACTCTCCCTCCCTTTTTTTTTTAATTTATAATTTTTGTATTTCAAAGGACACTATCAAAGTGAAGAAAACCCAGAGACTGGGAGAAAACATTTCCAATGTATCTGAAGGTATTTCCTCTCAGCTCTAAACCCATCATTCTATACTCTACTCTGCTGTCCATCATCCATATATGTAAAGAACTCTTAAAACTCAGCAATAAAAAGATAAATAATACAATTTTAAAAACAAGCAAAGAATCTGAAAAGGCACTTCCCTAAAGGAGACATACAAACGGTCAACAAGCATACGAAAAGATGTTCAACATCATCAGTCAACAGGGAAAAGCACATCAAATCACAGTAAGATACCACCTCACACCCGAGATATTTATAATCAAAGACAGTCAATAACAAGTGTTGGTGAGGATATGGAGAAATTGAAATTTTTATACATTGTAGCCTAAGATTCAAGACCTCTAATTACACACATAAAAAGGTTCAGTCAGAGGGGAGGGTCGAAGATGGCGGCGTGAGCAGGGCAGCAGAAATCTCCTCCCAAAACCATATATATTTGTGAAAATACAACAAATACAACTATTCTTAAAAGAGGGACCAGAAGATACAGTACAACAGCCAGGCTACAGCTACATCTGCGAGAACTCAGCACCACCTCATGAAACGGGTAAGATACAAAGCTGCAACCGGGCAGGACCTGAGCACTCCCCAACCCCAGCTCACCTGCGGGAGGAAAAGAATCAGAGTGGGGAGGGAGTGGAAGCACAGAACTGCTAAATAACCAGCCCTGGTGATCTGCATTGGGAGCACAGACACACATCGCATGGTGTATTGGAGATTATAGAGAAATGGAAGGGCAGGATCCGAGACGGAGATTGTGAGTGGGTCCCCACAGCCAGCTCCCCTGGGACAAAAGAAAAGCAGGCATTTCTTTTTAAAGCCTTAAAGAGATAAGGGCCCAAGTGCGGAACAAAATCGTCCCAGCGCACTCAGCACAGCAGGCTGGGAATGTTGAGGAATTTCGGGACCCCTAACCGACTACTGGTTAAAAACAGCCCCGCCGAAGCTCCTCAGGGCAATAAGCAGACTACCATTTGTTCCCCCAGGCCGGCGCCGCAAACAGTCTGGCGGATCCACCACAGCTGCGGATCAGCGGGAGAGCGGCCTTGTCCACAGCAACCACACAGAATCTCCTCCCAGCAGCCACGCAGCTAACCGGGAAGGGCCGCGGAAGCCAGAGCAATTCTTGGAAGGCAACAAGGGGCTCAGAAAGCACCCAGCATGGCTGCAAACCCCTGCAGTGCTCTAGGCTAGCCTGAGAGCAGCCCCGCACATGGCAGCTCAGGGGATTATCCCAGAGACTGCCTCCCGGTGTGCGGGTAACCAGCACAGGCTGTGGAGAAGGGCAAGGAGAACAACAAGCAGGAAGGGACTTTGTTCTCCCAGCTGACACACATGACACGTACCTGGAACCACTTCTATCACCATGAAAAGACAGAAGAATATGGTCCAGGCAAAGATTACCCAGACAACCCCAGACAGAGGGCCTGGTGGGATAGATTTAAACAATCTTCCTGAAAAAGAATTCAGAATAAAAGTCATAACCACACTGATGGACCTACAGAGAAATATGCAAGAGCTAAGGGAGGAAGTCAGGAGGGACATTACAGAAATGAAACAGTCGATTGATGGACATAAGAGCAGAGAGACTGTTAATGGAATAGAAATCAGAGAACAGGAGTACAGAGAAGCTGAAGCAGAGAGAGATAAAGGGATCTCTAGGAATGAAACAATATTAAGAGAACTGTGTGACTAATCCAAATGGAACGATATTTGCATGTATAGGAGTACCAGAAGAAGAAGAGAGAGAAAAGGGGATAGAAAGTGTCTTTGAACACATAATTGAGGAAAACTTCCCCAAGCTGGGAAAAGAAATAGTTTCTCAGCCCATGGAAGCCCACAGATATCCCAACACAAGGAACCCAAGGAAGACAACACCAAGACATATAATAATTAAAATGGCAAAGATCAAAGACAAGGACAGAGTATTAAAGGAAGCCAGAGAGAGAAAAAAGATCACCTACAAAGGAAAACCCATCAGACAATCATCAGACCTCTCAACAGAAACCTTACAGGCCAGAAGAGAATAGCATGATATATTTAATGCAATGAAACAGAAGGGCCTTGAACCAAGAATACTGTATCCACCATGATTATCATTTAAATTTGAGGGAAGGATTAAACAATTCCCAGACAAACGAAAGTTGAGGGAATTTGCCTCCCACAAACCACCTCTACAGGATATCTTAAAGGGACTGCTATAGATGGAAGCACTCCTAAGGCTAAAAAGATGTCATCAGAGAAAATAAAATCATAGCAAAGAAAGCAGACCATCCAAATACTAATTAAAGGCAATAAAATCAACTATCCACAAAAACAGTCAAAGGAAACATAAAAGAGTACAGAATAAAACACCTACCATATAAAGAATGGAGAACGAAGAATAAGAAGGGAGAGAAATAAAGAATCATCAGACTGTGTTTATAATAGCTTAACAAGAGAGTTAAGTTAGACTGTTAGATAGTAAAGAAGCTACCCTTGAACCTTTGATAACCACGAATCTAAAGCCTGCAATGGCAATAAGTACATATTTATCAGTAATCACCCTAAATGTAAATAGACTGAATGCACCAATCAAAAGACAGAGAGTAATAGAATGGATGAAAAACCAAGACCCATCTATATGCTGCTTACAAGAGACTCACCTCAAACCCAAAGATATACATAGACTAAAAGGGAAGGGATGGAAAAAGATATTTCATGCAAACAACAGGGAGAAAAAAGCAGGTGTTACAGTACCTGTATCAGACAAAATAGACTTTAAAACAAAGAAAGTAGCAAGAGATAAAGAAGGACATTACATAATGATAAAGGGGTCAGTCCAACAAGAGGATATGACCATTTTAAATATACATGCACCTAACATAGGAGCGCCAACATATATGAAACAAATACTAATAGAATTAAAGAAGGAAATAGAAAACAATGCATTCATTTTAGGAGATTTCTACACACCACTCACTCCAAAGGACAGATCAACCAGACAGAGAATAAGTAAAGACACTGAGGAACTGAACAACACACTAGAAGAGATGGACCAAACAGACATCTACAGAACGCTACACCCAAAAGCAGCAGGATACACATTCTTCTCAAGTGCATATGGAACATTTTCCAGAATAGACCACATACTAGGCCACAAAAAGAACCTCAGTAAATTCAAAAATACTGAAATTCTACCAACCAACTTCTCAGATCACAAATGTATAAAACTAGAAATAAATTGTACAAAGAAAACAAAAAGGCTCACAAGTACATGGAGGCTTAACAACATAACATGCTCCTAAATAATCAATGGATCAATGACCAAATTAAAACAGAGATCAAACAATATATGGAGACAAATGACAATAAGAGCACAAAGTCCCAACTTCCTGTGATGCAGCAAAGGCAGTTCTAAGAGGAAAGTATATTGCAATCCAGGCCTATTTAAAGAAGGAAGAACAATCCGAAATGAATAGTCTAAAGTCACAATTATTGAAATTGGAAAAAGAAGAAAAAATGAGGCCCAAAATCACCAGAAGGAGGGACATAACAAAGATTAGAGAAGAAATAAATAAAATTAAGAAGAATAAAACAATAGAAAAAGTCAATGAAACCAAGAGCTGGTTCTTTGAAAAAATAAACAAAACAGATAAACCCCTAGCCAGACTTATTAAGAGAAAAAGAGAATGTACACACATAAAGAGAATCAGAAATGAGAAAGGAAAAATCACAACGGATCCCACAGAAATACAAAGAATTATAAGAGAATATTATGAGAATCTGTATGCTAACAAGCTGGAAAACCTATAAGAAATGGACAACTTCTTAGAAAAATACAACCTTCCAACTAACCAAGCAAGAAACAGAAAAACTAAACAGACCAATCACCAGCAACGAAATTGAATCGGTAATCAAAAAACTAGTCAAGAACAAAACCCCTGGGCCAGATGGATTCACCTCTGAATTCTACCAGACATTTAGAGAAGAAATAACATCCATTCTCCTTAAAGTTTTCCAAAAAATAGAAGAGGAGGGAATACTTCCAAACTCATTCTATGAAGCCAGCATCACTCTAATACCAAACCCAGGCAAAGACCCCACCAAAAAAGAAAATTACAGACCAATATCCCGGATGAACATAGATGCAAAAATACTCAACAAAATATTAGCAAACTGAATTCAAAAATAAATCAAGAGGATCATACACCATGATCAAGTGGAATTCATCTCAGGGTTGCAAAGATGGTACATTCGAAAATCCATCAGTATCATCCACTACATCAACAAAAAGAACAAAAACCACATGATCATCTCCATAGATGCTGAAAAAGCACGTGACAAAATTTAACATCCACTCATGATAAAAACTCAACAAAATGTGTATAGAGGGCAACATCATAAAGGCCATATATGACAAACCCACAGCCAACATCATACTAACAGCGAGAAGCGGAAAGCTTTTCATCTAAGATCGGAACAAGACAGGGATGCCCACTCTCTCCACCGTTATTCAACATAGTACTGGAGGTCCTAGCCACGCAATCAGACAACACAAAGACATACAAGGCATCCAGACTGGTAAAGAAGAAGTCAATCTGTCACTATTTGCAGATAACATGATACTGTATACAAAAAACCCTAAAGACTCCACTCCAAAACTACTAGAACTAATATCTGAATTCAGCAAAGTTGCAGGATACAAAATTAATACACAGAAAGCTGTTGTTTTCCTATACATTAAAAATGAGCTAACAGAAAGAAAAATCAGGAAAACAATTCCATTCACAATTGCATCAAAAAGAATAAAATACCTAGGAATAAACCTAACCAAGGAAGTGAAAGACCTTTACCGTGAAAACTACAAGACACTCTTAAGAGAAATTAAAGAGGACACTAACAAATGGAAATTCATCCCATGCTCTTGACTAGGAAGAATTAATATTGTCAAAATGGCCATCCTGCCTAAAGCAATCTACAGATTCAATGCAATACCTATCAAAATACCTACAGCATTCTTCAATGAACTGGAACAAATAATTCTAAAATTCATATGGAACCACAAAAGATCCCAAATAGCCAAAGCAATCCTGAGAAGGAGGAATAAAACAGGTAATTATGCTCCCAGACTTCAAGCTCTACTACAAAGCCACAGTAATGAAGACAATTTGGTACTGGCACAAAAATAGACCCACAGACCAGTGGAACCGAATAGAGAGTCCAGACATTAACCAAAACATACACGGTCAATTAATATATGATAAAGGAACCATGGATATACAATGGGGAAATGACAGCCTCTTCAACAGCTGGTGTTGGCAAAACTGGACAGCTACATGTAAGAGAATGAAACTGGACTACTGTCTAACCCCATACACCAGAGTAAACTCAAAATGGATCAAAGACCCGAATGTAAGTCATGAAACCATAAAACTCTTAGATAAAAACACAGGCAAAAGTCTCTTGGGCATAAACATGAGCAACTTCTTCATGAACATATTTCCCCGGGAAAGAGAAACAAAAGCAAAAATGAACAAGTGGGACTATATCAAGCTGAAAAGCTTCTGTACAGCAAAGGACACCATCAGTTGAACAAAAAGACATCCTACAGTATGGGAGAATATATTCATAAATGACGTATCTGATAAGGGGTTGACATCCAAAGTATATAAAGAACTCATGCACCTCAACAAACAAAAAGCAAATAACCCAATTAAAAAATGGGCAGAGGATCTGAATAGACACTTCTCCAAAGAAGAAATTCAGATCACCAACAGGCACATGAAAAGATGCTCCACATCGCTAATCATCACAGAAATATAAATTAAAACCACAATGAGATATCACCTCACACCAGTGAGGATGACCAACATCCAAAAGACAAACAACAACAAATGTTGGTGAGGATGTGGAGAAAGGCGAACCCTCCTACACTGCTGGTGGGAATGTAAACTAGTTCAACCATTGTAGTAAGCAGTATGGAGGTTCCTCAAAAAACTCAAAATAGAAATACCATTTGACCCAGGAATTCCACTCCTAGGTATTTACCCTAAGAATGCAGCAGCCTATTTTGAAAAAGACATATGCACCCCTATGTTTATCACAGCACTGTTTAAAGTAGCCAAGAAATGGAAGCAACCTAAGTGTCCACCAGTAGATGAATGGATAAAGATGATGTAGTATATATACACAATGGAATATTATCCAGCCATAAGAAGAAAACAAATCCAGACATTTGCAGCAACATGGATGGAGCTAGAGGATATTATGCTCAGTGAAATAAGCCAGGCGGAAAAAGACAAGTATCAAATGATTTCACTCATATGTGGAGTATAAGAACAAAGAAAAAACTGAAGGAACAAAACAGCAGCAGACTCAAAGAACCCAAGAATGGACTAACAGTTACCAAAGGGAAAGGGACTGGGGAGGATGGGTGTGAAGGGAGGGACAAGGGGGACAAATGGGGCATTACAATTAGCAGATGTAATGTTGCGGGGGCATGGCAAGGGCTGTACAACTCAGAGAAGACAAGTTAGTGATTCTGTAGCATCTCACTACGCTGATGGACAGTGACTGTACTGGGTTATGTGGGGAGGACTTGATGAAGTGGGGAGTTTAGTAACCATAATGTTGCACATGTAATTGTAGATTAACAATACCAAAGGAAAAAAAAAAGGTTCAATCAACAGAAAAACTGAGCAATTTTCTCACTTGTAGGCCGTAAGGGGACGCTGTGACTTGAGGCTGGTTCCCAACTTGAATATCAGTTTCCTATCTTTGAAACATCCTACCTACACTTGAAGAACTGCAATGATGAAATGAGTGAATATTTATGTAAGAAATAGTGAACAAATACTATTTAATTATGAAAATTACTTTAAGTAAAATTTTACATTATTCCATATAAGAGATGATGACATTATTTTTAAATAACTGCTAATCTTGCTTACTGGTCTACTTGTACCCACACCTGTCCCTTTTGATCTCCTCTCCTGCTAGAGACAAGATTGTTTTTTATGAAAATCTTCTCATTTAAGACAGAAAAAACTGAACACATACATTTTCTTCTTGCTCTCCTTTCCCACTCGAAATCCCACTGATTTTCATGGTTATAAAATAGGAAAGGATGGCATCTAAGGGGAAACCTTGGAGGAAACTACAGATATAAACCAAGGCAGAACTGGATGGACAGAAAAATAATCAGAATAAAGAAGCTCATAACATTTATTACAGACTAGGGAGGACCATCGTAAAAATAGGCCTTTCTCATTAAAGGTCTTCTGCAGTACAGTCCTAATAAACCTCATGTCACAAACATAAAGGGCTGAAGGTAAGAGTAAGCTATGGGCTATATGAAGAGACAAGTAAGGGTTATCAGTAGTTGTACCTGCCTGGCAGCCACAGCTGTTAGCCAAGGATTCAACTGTAAGCTGTTAACCAGAAGAATCCCTAGCTATAACTCAGGTCAACTAGAGGACTTGTGAAGAGGAGGAGGCTCCTAAAATGGACCACAGATACAAGCTGAGCTACAGAGGAGGAGGGGATGACTGAAAACAGACACTGAAGTCCCATGTTACCTACTCCACTCTCACTCCTTTTATATTCTTCCACCTGCAATTCCTATCTGTGGCCAGACAGACAACTCTGAAGAGTTGGACCAATTAGGAAGAGGCAAATCAGAAGTATATAAAAGGGCTTTACTCGTGCCACTACAGCCTCCAAAAGAGAAAAGCTAGCTGAAGCATTCACCTACAGGTTTACTAGACATGGATGAAGAATCACCATAAATAAATAAAGGTAGAAGTCTAACTAGAAAAAGATCAATTCACTTATTCAAATAGTATTTTTCATGAATAACTGCATGGAACATTTAAGTGTTATACAATTTCTATGAATTAAAAGGAAAAAGACAATCCACAGAAAAAAAAATCAATGAACCTAAGAAAAGATAAGCAACCACATGAATAAAAGAAATGTAAATGAAATCAATGACGTCTTTTAACCCATCAGATTGATAAAGTTGGAATAAAAGACTAAGTTAGCCACTGTTGGGAACACAGTACAAAAGTGGGTATATCATCTAAATTTACATGTGAATATCAGAAACATACAGTTTTCCCAAGACTTCATAACATCCCATACAGTATCCATATAGTTACTAAGTATGCTAAATATGTAAAGTTTACAAAGAACTCAACAAAATAAATCACTAATCTATATTAATAATACACTACATCTATATTAATTATAATCTGATCTAAAGAGAATCTAATATTCATTTATCTATTCAAAAAGTATTCAGGTTCAACATGTCATCTCCTCCCCGCAACCCCAGCACTTCAAGGTCAAAATTACAAACGTGAACTATTGCTATGCTGGAGATAGATAGTAAAGGAAAAGAAAAAAATTCGTATTAAGAGAATTCTATTTAAATCATCTTCTACTCTATAATGAAAAAGTATTAAGATATACTAACAAATATCCAAAATTGCTTTTGTATTTATTTCCTGTTTTCATTACATAGTTAGTACTACATGTCTGTATTTCCTGTGTAGCCACCTCCCCTGGGTGTTTTTTCACTATGCAGCTGATCCTTGAATAATTGTTCAAGGTGTTGGGGGCACCTCACATGCAGTCAAAAACCTACATATAACTTTTGACTCCCCAAAAACATCACTACTAATAGCCTACTGTTGACTGGATTCCTTGCAGATAACATAAACAGTCCATTAACACATATTTTGTGTATGTATTATATACTGTATTAATTATAATAAAGCAACCTAGAGAAAAGAAAATGTTTTTTTTCAAATTGTTACAAATCTCCCCCCAAAAATGTTCCAATATATTTATTGAAAAAAAATCCATGTACAAGTGGACCCATGCAGTTCAAACCCATGCTGTACTTGGTCAACTAACCCACAGAAACTAAGGATAAGAGAAAAAGTAGGTGATTCTTTCAAGAGATGACAGGTTTGTTTCCCTATTTCTGGTTCACATCATTAACTATTTCTTACTGTGCTTGTGCTTTTATGGTCAACTATTGCAAACTGCTTTTAAAAATAGGTGACAGTAACAAGTGTCGGCAATAATGTGGGGAAACTGAAACCCTCACAGTGCTGGTGGGAATGTAAAATGGCACAGCCACTCTAAAAAACAGGAGTTTGGCAGTTCTTTAGAAACTTAAAACATACAGTATATGACCCTAAAATTATACTCCTAGAAATCTACCATGGAGAACTGATAACCAATGTTCATACAAACGGTGGTACACAAATTTTCGTAGCATTATTCCTCACATGCTAATAAAGGGACACCCAAACACTCATCAACTAATGAACGGATGAACAAATGTTGTGTATTATTCATTATCATGGAATATCAAGCTATTAAAAGGAATTAAGTACTGGTACATGCTACAACATGGAGTTAGAAAACATAACACTAATTGGAAGAAGCCAGACACAAAAGGCCACATATTGTATATAATTCAGTTCATATAAAAAATCCAGAGTAGGCAAACCCATAGGAACAAAAAGTAAATTAGCGATTTCCAGGGGATGGGAGACAGGGAAATGGAGAGTGACTGCTACCGGGTATAGAGTTTCTTTGGAGTGATGAAAATGTTCTGGAATTAGTGGTGATGGTTGCACAATCTTGTGAATCTACTAAAAAACACTAAATTGCACATTTTTAGAAGTTGGATTTTACAGTATATGAATTATCTCTATTTTTAAAAGTATATAATAAATCAGTAAATAAAAATAAGGTGAGAGAGTGTATCTGTGAGTAAAGGGATAAGAAGGGTCATAGGACAAGGCATGGATTCTACTACTTGCTACCCCACTTTAAAAAATGAAAGATGGCAGGGGACATATTCCAGAATTTCTTGTCTTTATCTCAAACTTCTGGGCAAGATCAAAGGAAAAGTCTAATATGGGCCCACTTCCCTTATGATGCCCAGCTTTTCAAAGATGTGGAGCATCTATACTTCCACCATCTAACCCCTGTGGAACGAACTGAGCCAAGGTCAGAATAGCCTTAGCAAATTACCTGAAGTTTGACATTAGCAACCTTCCTTCTCCTTTTAAAAGTTTCTTAAGAAGTGGAACCAAGTCCTGTTTATCTTTTTATCCTCAATGCTCAGGCCTTTGGCATACATGAAGTGCTTAGTAAAAAACTAATGACTCCTTCAGCACTGTATATACTTTTCTCTGGTTGCCCAAAGCCTCTCAAAACTATGCCTTTTTAGGTTTACAATCCCACACTATCTCTGCTACTTCTACAAATAGTGGGTAGAGAACTAAGCTTTGAATCTGGTCTTTGAATTCCAACTTTTCCAAGTACCAGGTGACTAAGAAAGTCACTAGCCTGTCCTACTCCCATCAACAAATTAGGGCTATTACATATTATGACATGATTTCAAGCATTAAACTGATACACTGCCTGTGAAAGTGCTTGTGAATTATTAACCTTATAACTCAGAAATTTTGTTTTTTATAGATACAGTACAAGTTTTTCTATTCTATATTGTCCAATCCTCTCAGCACCAATAGAACTACCATTCACTTAGCAAAAAACAGTCTCTCCTGATTTCAGGGAAGTGACCACATTAAAAGAATTCACAATGAATCAGCGATTTTGACACAATTTTGAAGTTACAGAAATATCCTTTAGTACTCTTATAAATCCATTAATTACATAAAAATATTAAACTACAACCATAGAGAGAGTCAAGAGTCCTAGTAATCTTTAGTAGTTTCACTGCTCCTTTAGTGACCCTTGATTGTAACTCATAGAATGCATGAGATGACTCAGTATAACCTTCAAAGGTTACATTTACATTTTTAAATAAAATGCTTTCAAATCCAAGGAATTCATCAAATTTCAGAAGGCAAAGAATATTTATTTTTCAGGAACATGTTACAGTGAAAGGGACAGGATGCCTCAGAGACTCTTCAATGTTCCATCTTCTACTCTTCCCCATTACTTCCTCTCTCAGTGTAACCTCTGAAGTTGCCTGATATCTAGACCTTCCTCCTCTTCCCTTCTCAGGCCAACCTATTTGCACAAGGGGTTTACTATCCCTGTGGCCATAACAGGGCTGACAAAAATATGACCACATTTAGTCCTAGGTCTCCCCTCTGAATCTAAACTCATACAGGAATGCTTCATCTAACACAAAGTTTGCCTGTTAGCAGGTGGTAGATTAGCAAAGCTGACCCATCCTATAACTTAAAAATGTTGAGGGATGCTAGTTTAGCAAACAGAACTTTTTAAAATTCAAGTATTTATACTCTACTCCAGAAATTTCAAAAAAAGTTCCTGAATTAAAATTTTTTAAACAAAAATATATATACTCTAACTCTCTCATTAACATGAGGTTTGAAATCTCTCATTCAAATTAAATACAAACCTGTATGGGTGGAATATCTGGTAGCGATGGAAGGTTTTCTGGATTGGTAACTGAGGGGATTAGCTCTATTGCTGTAACAGATGGGCTGGTGGGACCTCGATTTGCATTTGCCATAGTAGCTGTAGTAGGGCTGGTTGGATTGATCGTGGTGTTGTGCATAGACACAACAGGAAAGGGTCCAGCATGCCCTGGGTTTGAGTGCTGTTAGGAAAGAAGATGTTATCATTACTTGATTTGCCAGGATATCCTAAAATGAACTATAACTTTACAACAATTCATAGTTTAGGAAGGATACACAAGTATTTGATATGAGTGACTAAGAAACAAAGATGTAAGCACTCTCTTACAATAGCCACAACATGGAAACAACTAAACTGTATAGAATAGATTAACAGATAAAGTTGTCAAAGACACACACAGAAATATTTTCAGCCATAAAAAAAAAAAAGGAAATCCTACTATTTGTAACAACATTGCTGGCATTATGCTACATGAAGTCAGGATAAGAGAAATACTGTATGATCTTACTTATTATATGTGGAATTGTTGAAATTTTTAAAAATTATAGAAAAAGAGATAAGGCTTGTGGTTATCAGAGACAAGAGGATGGGAGAAGTAGAATTAGATGAAGGAGGTCAAAAGGTACATTCTTCCAGTTTTAAGATGAATGAGTATTAGAGATAAAAGGACAACAGGATGACTACAGTTAACACTGCTGTGCAACATATAGTATAAAACTGTTAAGGGAGTAAATCCTAACAATTCTTATCACAAGGAAAAATATGTTTTTCTTCTTTCCTTTCTTTTTATTGTATCTGCAGGAGATGATGGGTGTTAGCTGAAACTCCTGTGGTAATTATATCAAAATATATGTGAATCAAACCATCACGCTGTACACTTTAAATGTATACAGTGATGAAAGTCAATTATTTCTCAATAACACTGGAAAAAAAAAAGAATCCCTCCCAAACTTACACAGGAAAAGAAAAATAACTCAAGTCGTAGCTTTTTCATTTTTCTATTCATTTTGTACAGCACTTAGGAAAAACAGACTTGCCAATAATTTTGAACCTGTCAGTTTGGTGATGTTATGATGTTATTTTAGAACAAAGATTTATATGAATAGATGAACTGGAAGCCCCCAAGTTTTCAAACATCAGACCAGGAAAGCCTCCTGTTTTATCTACATCCTTCTTTGACTCTTCTGTCCTTCTAAAAATATAAACAATTAATTGTATAACTGTGTATTGTGTAATTGATATGGTAGAAAAAACAATGAATTTATAAACAGAAACATGATATCAATTTCTAACTAATCACATAATCTCAGTAATTTAGAAATTTGGGTAATATATCATCTATCTAACTATGAAGGTCATTATTAGGATTATTAAAGATAACAAAAATGAAAATCATTAGGAAATAAATTACTATAAACACATAAACAGATCATTTGAAATATTTAAAAACTTAAAAATCTAACCATCAGTGATTTCTAAGGGAGCCCTGAAGACTAACGACCATGTCCTGAGATGGCTGGTTACTCTGATTCTGAAGCTTTTAAACTCTTCCAGAGGAAATAATTGCCCCCTAGTAATAATTGAAGGCTTTCCATATACTAAGGGGTACATTAATATGTGAATGCTTTTAAAGAAATCAATCTCCAGACCCTCAATGTGCACTTTTTTCTAAAGAAACTGTGATTTACCTAGGAATGTGCCATGGTCTGTAGGTCCTCCTTTTCTACTACAACTTTCACAAATGCCCTTCCACCAGAAACACACCACACCTCTGACCCATTCCTAATCTTATCTAGCACACTGCCTCATGGTTAAAACACACACACACACTTCTGGAAAGATAGCAAAGGTACAACTGAAAATTAAGGTGTCAAACTGTTGACAAAGTTTCTGACTCCAAAACCTGGGTAACAAAACTTTGAATGGGTTCTCATACTTGGTGAACAATGAAAATGCAGACAGACCTTAAAAGGCTATCAAATGATAAAAAGATTTTTGAAAGTTTTAATAGTTCATTTTAAGTTTCAGTTTATAACCTAGAAAAAGTACAAAGAATTGAGGAAAACTCTTTTAATTCCCAGATATCTTTTTGTGAACAAGTTTCTTGACCATCACATGAAAACAAAGGCAAAAAAAAAAACAAACCATTAATAAAAATGAATGTTGAATTATGACTTACAAAAAGTAATAGACATCCAAACATATATAAATGATAGGAAGGGAGGAAAAAGTTCCTTCTATCTCATAAAGAAATGTGAATCCAATAGAATTGTACTTTATATGCTTCCTAATACTCTTAACTATACATACATATTTACATTGTTTAAACAACTACATAGGAAAAATAGCAATGAAAATTTGGTCCAAAGAAAAAATTTTAAAGCTTATTAAAAGCTTTACTGTCACTGGAAATTGAAGAATTTTTAAATTAAAATAGACTTCTTGACAGAGTATTAAAAGCAGCCAGAGAGAGGAAAAAGATCACCTACAAAGGAAAACCCATCAGGCTATCATCAGACATCTCAGCAGAAACTTTACAGGTAAGAAGGGAATGGCATGATGTATTCAATGCAATGAAACAGAAGGGCCTCGAACCAAGAATACTGCACCCAGCAAGATTATCATTTAAATTTGAAGGAGGGATTAAACAATTCCCAGATAAGCAAAAGTTGAGGGAATTTACCTCCCACAAACCATTTCTACACTGTATTTTAAAGGGACTGATCTAGATGGAAGTGCTCCTAAGGCTACACAGATGTCACCAGAGAAAATAAAACCACAGTAAAGAAAGCAGACCAACCAAATACTAACTAAAGGCAAAAAATAAAATCAGCTATCCACAAAAGCAGTCAAGGGAAACACAAAAGACTACAGAATAAAACACCTAACATACAAAGAGTGGAGGAGGAAGAAAAAGAAGGGGGAGAAATAAAGAACCATCAGATTGTGTTTTTAATAGCATAAGTGAGTTAAGTTAGACGATTAGATAGTAAAGAAGCTGCCCTTGAACCTTTGGTAACCACAAATTCAAATCCTACAATGGCAATAAGTATGTATCTATCGATAATCAACCTAAATGTAAATGGATTGAATGCACCAATCAAAAGACACAGAGTAATAGAATAGATAAAAAAGCAAGACCCATCTATATGCTGCCTACAAGAGACTCACTTCAAACCCAAAGACATACACAGACTAAAAGTGAAGGGATGGAAAAAGATATTTCATGCAACTAATAATGAGAAAAGAGCAGGTGTTGCAGTACTTGCATCAGACAAAATAGACATCAAAGAAAGTAACAAGAGACAAAGGACATTACATAATGATAAAGGGGTGAGTCCAACAAGAGGATATAACCATTATAAATATCTATGCACCCAACAGAGGAGCACTGACATATGTGAAACAAATAATACCAGAATTAAAGGGGGAAATAGAATGCAATGCATTCATTTTAGGAGACTTCAACACACCACTCACTTAAAAGACAGATCAACCAGACAGAAAATAAGGAAACAGAGGCACTGAACAACACACTAGAACAGATGGACCTAACAGACATCTATAGAACATTCTACCCAAAAGCAGCAGGATACATATTCTTCTCAAGTGCACATGGAATATTTTCCAGAATAGACCACATACTAGGCCACAAAGAGCCCCAGCAAATTCAAAAAGATTGAAATTGTACCAACCAAATTCTCAGATCACAAAAGTGTAAAACTAGAAACAAACTGTACAAAGAAAACAAAAAGGCTCACAAACACATGGAGGCTTATCAACATGCTCCTAAATAATCAATGGTTCAATGACCAAATTAAAACAGAGATCAAGCAATATATGGAGAGAAAGGAAAACAACAGCACAATGCACGAGCTTCTGTAGGACGCAGCAAAGGCAGTTCTAAGAGGAAAGTATATAGCAATCCAGACCCATTTAAAGAAGGAAGAACAATCACAAATGAACAGTCTAAATTCAAAATTATTGAAACTGGAAAAAGAAGAATAAATGAGGCCCAAAATCGGTAGAAGGAGGGACATAATAAAGGGAAACACAAAGAGTACAGAATAAAACTAACATATAAAAAGTGGAGGAGGAAGAAAAAGAATAAAGAGAAATAAAGAATCATCAGACTGCTTATAATAGCATAATAACTGAGTTAAGTTAGATGGTTAGACAGTAAAGAAGCTGCCCTTGAACCTCTGGTAATCACAAATTCAAAGCCTGCAATGGCAATAAGAAGAAATATATAAAATTGAGAAGAATAAAACAATAGAAAAAATTAATGAAACCAAGAGCTGGTTCTTTGAGAAAATAAACAAAATAGATAAACCCCTAGCCAGACTTTTCAAGAAAAAAGAGAGTCTACACACATAAATGGGATAAGAAATTAGAGAGGAAAAATCATTACGGATACCACAGAAATACACAGAATTGTTAGAGAATACTATGAAAAATTATATGCTAACAAACTGGATAACATAGAAGAAATGAACAACTTTCTGGAAAAATACAACCTTCCAAGGTTGACCCAGGAAGTTACAGAAAATCTAAACACACCAATTACCAGCAATGAAATTGAATCAGTAATCAAAAACTACCCAAGAACAAACCCCCCAGACATTGAGAGAAGACATAATACCCATTCTCGTTAAATTTTTCCAAGAAACAGAAGAGGAGGGAATACTTCCAAACTCATTCTATGAAGCCAACATCACTCTAATAGCAAAACCAGGCAAAGACACCACAAAAAAAAGAAAACTACAGACCAATATCCCTGATGAACATAGATGCAAAAAGACTCAACAAAATATTAACAAATTGAATTCAAAAATATATCAAGAAAATCGTACACCATGATGAAGTGCAATTCATCCCAGGGATGCAAGGATGTTACAGTACTAGAAAATCCATCAACATCATCCACCACAACAAAAAGGAGGACAAAAGCACATGATTATCTCCATAGATGCTGAAAAAGCATTCAACAAAATTTAATATCCATTCGTGATAAAACCTCTCAACAAAATAGGTGTAGAGGGCAAGTACATATATGACAAACCCACAGCCAACATCATACCTAACAGCGAGAAGCTGAAAGCCTTTCCTTTAAGATTAGGAACAAGACAAGGATGCCAACTCTCTCCACTTTTATTCAACATAGTTCTGGAGGTCCTTGCCATGGCAATCAGACAACACAAAGAAACAAAAGGCATCCAGATTGGTAAAGAAGTTAAACTGTCACTGTTCGCAATGACATGATATTGTACATAGAAAAACCCTAAAGAATCCACCCCAAAACTACTAGAACTAATATCTGAATTCAGCAAAGTTGCATGATACAAAATTAATACACAGAAATCTGTTGCATTCCTATACACTAACAATGAACTGGCAGAAAGAGAAATCAGGAAAATACTATTCACAATTGCATCAAAAAGATAAAATACCCAGGAATAAATCTAACCAAGGAAAGACATATGCTCCCCTATGTTTACTGCCACACTATTTACAATACCTAAGAAATGGAAGCAACCTAAGTGTCCATCAGTTGATGAATGGATAAAGAAGAAGTGGTACATATACACAATGGAATATTATTCAGCCATAAGAAGAAAACAAATCCTACCATTTGCAACAACATGGATGGAGCTAGAGGGTATTATGCTCAGTGAAATAAGCCAGGCAGAGAAAGACAAGTACCAAATGATTTCACTCATCTGTGGAGTATAAGAACAAAGAAAAACTGAAGGTACAAAACAGCAGCAGACTCACAGAACCCAAGAATGGACTAACAGTTATCAAAGGGAAAGGGACTGGGGAGGATGGGTGGGAAGGGAGGGATAAGGGGAAAAAGCAGCATTATGATTA
Organism: Smutsia gigantea; assembly: GCA_032199065.1. Lineage (NCBI taxonomy): Eukaryota > Metazoa > Chordata > Mammalia > Pholidota > Manidae > Smutsia > Smutsia gigantea. Next base: position 42,574 of record JAVSCE010005058.1, on the reverse strand, counting down.
GTGCACATAATGTAGGGTGGGGGGTGGCATGGGGAAGGCAGTATAGCACAGAGAAGACAAGTAGTTATTCTATAGCATCTTACTATGCAGATGGACAGTGACTGTAATGGGGTATGTGGTGGGGACTTGATATTGGGGGGAATCTAGTAATCACAATGTTGCTCATGTAATTGTATATTGATACCAAAAAATATATATATACTTCTTCCTGCAGAAAACTGCAAAAGACTCGTCTATAAGTCTATCAAACATAAATGTGTGACGATAAAATTCTGTAGAGGAAAGCAGAAGAGAAACTCAAGTCCAAAGACAAAAGGGAGAATAAATTTTTGACTTTCAAACAAAAGCTATCTGTGGTATTTGGAGTTTTAGTGGCTTAACTTACAAGAACAATGTAAGGGTTTTACTTTATAATTTCATATTTATAATATGCTAGAAAGTATCCCCTTTGCAACTATTAAAACTTAAACTTATAATGGAACTTTCTAAGTATCAAGCTTCAAATGTGAAGGAGCGCTTATTTTTCAAGTCTTTCAGGAGGTACTTGGGCCAAAGAACTGAAGGACCATTACTCTAGGACAGTGTTTGCCCATCTTTAGTATGCAGTTTGAGAGTTAGTATAAGTTTACATATTTCTGAGTCCTCCCCTCCTAGAAACTCTGACTGAGTGGCTATGGCTCAGGGTCTATTTCTGACAAGGCCCTCCCAGTCATTCTCATGGTCTTTAAAGCATGTTTTGAGAAACATCACTCTAACAGTTATAAAATGAACTTTATTATGTTGTAACTAGAAATCCTATATAGAAATACCCTCATTTTACAATTATACCTCCTAAATATAATCTTTCAAAAATTAGAAAACATATCTCTAAGTACACTTATTTTTAAGAGTAGGCATATCTGTATCCTAAAGAGAATAATACGGATTAGTGAGAAGCAAAAGTAAATAAATAAATTACACGTAGTATAGCTCTATTGTTGTCAAAGATCATTTCATGTATTAGGTTCAAAATGTCACCTTAAAAGAGGAAAGGGATTTTAGGAAACTAAAGTTCTATAATGTTTACCATTATCTCTTGTGATTATGGGTAAGAAGGCTCCTTTATTTTTCACTTCCATAAAATGAATTGGTTGGAGTAGACAAGGGGTTCTCAACCCATAGTACATAATGGGTTTAATGGCATCAAAGCAGCTCATAAAATTGAATACAGAATGTTATGTGTATGTGCATTTTTCTGGGACAAGACGATACACAGCATTAATCAAATTCTCAAAGGTATCATTATAAATAATCCCTCCCCACAAATGATTAAGAAAAATGGTGTCTTGTAGTTTTAAAATTATATGATTCTTACAAATGTAACTCTAGGCATACTTGTCTTTGGAGGTGTGGCTGCATCATGGAATACTGGGGGCCACTGTGCCTGGGTATTCCTGGTATTCGGGCAGCATTCTGAGCCAATCTCATCTGATGGGCTTGGAAAGCTCCACAGTTCATGTTGCCTCTTTGCATTGTTTGCACACTGATCAATCTTGGAGGCTACAAAAGGTAGAAATCGCATTTGTGTAATAATATGTTTTTAACAAACTTATCTTCCAATTACGAAGTGTTATGGTAAAAATAATTCAGTCATGATAGAAGGACATAAAGTAAAAAGTGTTAAGTCATTTTCCTCTTCTCTGGCCCAAATCCCCTTCTCTCAGTATTTATGTGTGTGTTTACAGCCCATCAACATTAACTTACCCAACCCTGGATTAACAGTTTTGACGGAGGAGAGAAGGAAGCAGGAAAGACATAGGGATGCGAACGATTTAACAAATGCCTAAAGAATATACAGAAAACAATCTGGCTCTTTGGTGCAAAAGAACACATAGCAAGTATAAAGGGATAAAATGTGGGTCCCTCCACAGTACTAGTGAGTTAATCCTACTTCCCAAATAAGTATTTATGCAATGCCCTTCCTCACACCCCCCACACATTCGTGCTATATGCAGAACACTTCATCTGCAGCCTGTGAGCTCTGTCCCATCGGCACTATGAACCGTGCAGTCATCTACACAGGACAGAGCAGAATGCTGCAGTCTCCCTGACGCTTACACGTGGCACAACGACACTGACCTGCTGCTGGAGCATCTGCGGGGCTGCCTGCCTCGTGTGCTGCTGCGGCGCCGCTGCAGTCGTCGGCGCAGGTGCGGGGGGCTGCTGCATCCTCAGCTGCTGCAACTGCTGGTGTTTCTGTGCGTACACTTGCTGTTGCATGTGCTGGAGTCGAAGCTGTGCTAAGTTAATCTGTCCAGGGGTTTTACTAATGTGGTTTGTCCCTGGAGGAACTTGCCCAACTACAACATTAGGAGTATAACCAGGAGCTGGTTTACTCTCTATTACTAGATTACCTGAAGGATTTAAAGAATAAGGATAATAAGCATATAATCAACTAAATTCTACTTTGTGGATTAATCACTACCTTGCTGTCTTTCCTCTCGTAACTATCAGCACTTAAAGCGTCCAACAGTACAGCAGAGATGGGATAGTTACGTTTAAGTGTTAAGATCAGAAACCTAATACAGTCTCCAAATAATTGGCTTTGATTATTCAAAATAATATATTATCTGACCTTATTCTTTACACAGATGTACAGAAAATTAAAGAGCTGAAAGAAATACTAGAGAAGGCCCATCTAGTCAGTCTAAATAAATTCTCCCTGGCAAGATTCAAGGGTACTTGAGATTGCTAATGCTGACTCCAAATGCTTTTGAATTGCCAAAATATGGAGAGCAGAAAATGACATTGTTTCAAAAATATCTTCTGTGGACATGTTGAATGTTTTAAGCCTTAGAAATGACAATTTTCATGGACAGTGACTGTAATGGGGTTGGTGGGGGGGACCTGATGAAGGGGGTAGTGTAATCACCATAATATTGCTCATTTATTTGTAGATTAATGATATCAAAATAAACTTATATTAAAAAAAGAAATGACAATTTTCCTTGGTTCTCACAAAGCCCATTGCTTTCTAGGAACAAAGGCAAATTTTAATGAAGTTTGATCTAAGGTAGAGTTGGCAAACCTTTCTTGTAATAGGTCAGATATTTTAGGCTCTGCAGGACGCGTATGATCTGTCATATATTCTTTGTTTTTTGTTTTACTTTTGTTTTACAACTCTTTAAAAACAGAACCTACTACCACATCACATAAAAGGTTGGCTGATGCCTGAACAAGACTACAGACAAATTTGAATATACACAATTACTTTTTTAAAGAAAGCCAGCTACCTATGCTTTTACAACCACCAATGGTGAGGACTTGCCTACTGTGAAAGTGAGTTTGCTCAGTCTATAGACAACTCTAATTGTTGGGAAGTCTTCTGATTTTTGCTGTTTTGTTTTTAATTGAGCTGCTTGTCTTTCTCTCTGTAATTTTCACCTACAGTCCTTAAGTCCACATTGTGGAATAACAGAAGAGAAGCCCATTTCTCTTCCATGTGAAAAGGTCTACTCTCACCTTTCAAACACTCCTCAGGACATGACTTTCAGACACATCAACACCCTGGTGGTCCTCCTCTAGTGGAGAATTTCGTAGAAATAATATACAAACTACTAAGTATCTAAAATTCTTCCAGAGAATGAAAGTCCATTTGCTAAGTTTTCGATATTAAACAGTCAACATCAGTATTAAAGATATTAGGGAAAAGATAGAATTGATATATATTTTGAAGATCCACACAGGGGCGACTCTCAACAGTCTTAAAGATGTAATAAACATGGCTCAAAGTGAGTTTCCAATGAAGAACATATTTTACAAGAAGTTTACGTGTTGAGTGGAGCTAAACTTTGTCTAAAATGTGCTTTAGATGCTTTCCCCTCCTAATTCAGTGTTTCAAGTTACAGTCATAAAACTAATTATTTCTCACCTAAATTTACTACATTCTTTGCCCAGAAGGTTGGATCACAATGGAAACGTATTGCTCCATTAGCAGCAGGGACGGGATCACATCGTGCTTTCAAAATATGACGTAATTGAAAAGTAATCTTAAAGGGAAAAAGTTCACGTTAGTCTTCAAATTAAGCATCAGTTGAGAAAACATACAAGATAAAGACATTAAAAGCTTACGTAGCTCCAAAATATTAGTCTCAGATGAGACAGCATCAGTACTTAAAAGACTATATTAGCAATCAAATACAGATGCTTAACTTCTGGTGACAAATGGCATTACAATAATAGGTATCTTCAAAACATTAAAAACTGTATGATTCCACTTATAAGAAATTCTAGAAAATGACAGAAATCAGACTAATGTTGCCTAGGGCCAGGGGTAGAGGGAAACAAGGTAACTTTTGTGGGTGATGGAAATTTTCTGTGTCTTGATGTGGTGGTGGTTACATTGCCAAATTCAGAATCTACAGTTAAAAAGATGCAGTTCACTGAATATAAATACCTTAATAAAAATTTAAAGAAAAATGAAGACACTATGCGTCTCACCAGTCGCTTGCTGTACAGTAGCGCCGTACTGCTGCCACTCGCTATTGCCCAATTTGTAAAGTTCATAACGTGCTTCACCTGCCGGGAAAGGCCAGTGATGTCACTCTGCTGCTGCAGTAACTTCATCTGTCTTTCTTTTGTAACATTCTGAAACGGAACAAGAGGTTCACTGAAGAAAAAAACCCTATATAAAAAAAATCACCTAAGTTCTACTGCAAATGAACACAATGCCTATATTTCTTTTTAAAAATCGAATTAAGTTGACAAGTTCCTCGTTATTTAATGAACCTATGATCAAAGGAAAAGTCACTAACAAAAGTAGGACAAAACTTAGTTTCTAGGCCAGAAAAAACATTTCACATATAGAAATTAATGCTAGTTGATGTCTTTTACTTCAGTAGATGAAATGTCTTTGTTAAAAAGTCTTTCTATTATGAAAATCCAATATACAGAGTCTATAATATTCTAAAGCTGACCTTTAGAAATAATTTTGTATAATCTTAACTCAGTACACTATTTTTAAACAAAAGAAAATTTTGTGTTACCATGCCACCTACTGGTGTAGCATGAAGCTGAAGTTAAAATCTCTTCTTTTAAATACTTAAGAAAAATGAGAAAGATAAATTCCAGAATTCTATCTAAGAGTAGTGATAGGGAACCTTTTGATATGACAAAAGTTCATAAAGAACAAGGGAGTAAGGAGTAAGTGAGGGTTAAAGGAAAGACCAATCTGGTGGAAATGCCGCAAATACAAAATAAACTGCTGTCTAGGAACTAACACCCAAAAGGGATAGGCGATGTCCTATGTTCTTTGATATCAATCTACTTTGTTCTCACACATTTTCATACAAAAATGACTCAACTTCATTTACTAGAAAATTTTTTTCCCCTAAGAAAACAAGCTGCTCATTTTATAATGTAAATCAATGGATAAAATAATTCAACTGAGAGAAGTTTGTTTTAAAACTTCCCTGGAAACCATCCTTTTTATAAAGCTTAGGAAAAATCTCTATATTACAAAGTTTAGGAACATACTATACTAGACATCTATTATTTAAAATAACAGCTTGTTAGGCTATATGACAGATTTATCATTATGCATTATGAATATTTTAGCATTAGGAAGCAGCTTTTAACTCAAAAGTTCTTGAAATGGTTTAAGAGCATTATTTTAAACCTACAGTTAAAACACATTTAAGGTAAGTTAAAAGGTATCAAAAATTAGTTGCTGCTCAGTCATCTCCATTCAGACAGTCCTTTTGAAAGCAAAAAAAAAACTATTAGGGTTCAATGCAACTGGCTGGATATGCAACAGGAAAGAGACCTCCAACTTTAACAATATGTGTGCCAGTACTTTTAATCTCACAACTGTAACTCAATGGAAAGATGTGTTTCATTTATGTACTTCAAAATACAGAAATTCAGAAAATTAATACTCTTCTGACATAGTATCTTTCATTTGTATGTAACTATGTGTCTAATATTTCTACACTGTTCAGAAGGAATAGAACAGAAGAACAATCTACTATGGAAAATCTGAGGTTAACAGTGATGCAAGTTAAACAATCACATATGTAGTTTAAACTCCTACTATTCTATGGTGCAGAAAATATAACCCCATTATCATCTGAGCTTACTTAAGAGCACAAAATTTTAAGAATGAATCAGCTGTGGTCTGTAGAGGTGAGTCTCTGACTTAAACTTGTACTTCATAAATTGATTTCTTATCTAGAAAGTTACAGCTACATGCTAATTTCAAAATATGCAACACAAAGGCCTAATAAAACAAAAACTATCAGTTGGTTTGGTTTATAAATTTCAAAATAAGCAGCACTTTTAGTAAAACTATGAAATATTTTTAAATAAAGTAAAACACATAAATGACTCAAGCAGATTCCCAAATACACATTCATACATAAAAGTTAAATTAAGGCCTTATTTGGGGATCAGAGGGAATGTAGCAGTAGGCTTTGTCTTCATTTATAACACATTTTGGTAATACTTCTTTCATTCCTAAAAGGACAACACTATCCCCTAATTTATACAGCTAAAAAAAGTGTATGTAATTAAATTGGGCTGCAAAATAACTAACTCTATTTCCTATAGAAAATGAAATAAAAAATTTTTTAATTTACTTTACTTCAATACCCCCCAACCAGTCTAAAAGAGCTTTCCATAAACATTAAGAACAGCTAAATAGCAAGAGAAGCAGTTTTTGTTTTATTTTGGCTTTGAACCATACCTCTAGCTGCTGTAAGAGAGATTTTCCTTTCTTATTAATTTCATTGATAAGGGTGAAAATGGCCACTTTAATTTCCTGTTCTACTCGTTTGTTAGTCTCATTTACTTCTTTTATCCTGAATAAGAGAAATGCATCATTAGGTTATCAACTTATCCTATGTCCCTGAATCATCAACTGTTACAGAAATTCATCCAACTGGGCACTTAACCAAGTAATTAAAGTTAAACCTTTGTTAAAATGTACAACTAATGTTTCTACAGACCAACCACTCAATTTGGTCCAAACAAGTAGTGTATATAGACAAAAGAATTAAATATTTAGTAATTTTAAATTAAGTTTATAAAGGCCAGTTTATTAATCTAGATGGCAATCTCTTTAAGCTCCTATGACATGAATGTAATACACAAACATCTGACATCAATGATTCTGCTGTTTAGTGTCAATCTGGCCCACTGGTTCTCTTAATCTTATTCAAGAACAATGTTCAAAAGAACAATGTTGAAACCAATAATTATTTTTTGAAATAATACCCTCTAGCTGCTGTAAGAGAGATTTTCCTTTCTTAGAAGGAAAGCTTAGAAGCATTTATTTTTCACTTATAACTTGACCACTTCAAGTGTGGGCTCTGATACACCTCTTCCACAGGTTTTTCTCAAAATGGTTCCCTATGGTATACAGGTAAGGGTATAAAATATTTTTTAATCTATTTTAAATAGCTGTTAGATGTTTTAGAAATAGGTATAAGCTCCCATTGTCATGAAAGTTTTGACTGCGAATATGAAATGGCTGATGCCCTGCTGTTTATAAAATGGGAAAGGTCGAATTCACCAAATACATAAAATGTTAACAAACAACCATTAAGAAAGTAGCCTTCAACTTTTTTACATTTCACTTCTGTACAAACTATAACCCACACTCTCAATCCCTAAGTTGCCCATTGCCAAATTCAAATTTAAGTAACTTTAATACACTCTTAGTCATAAAAATGTAGTTTTCCCTACACTGTCTTACATCAGTGCTTGTTTGGGCACTTACTGAAATTTTATTTGGCTCTGTCCTCATCTTACTAAGGTGAGTGGAAGATGTTTTTTAAAAATGAGAGTGCTGATTACAAGTGACAAGAAATACAGGATTCGAACTAAAAATGATTCAGCCCAAGATTGGAATCATTAAGCATGCTGAAAGAAGAAAACAGGCACAGACTCTCATTGGATTTAAGCACGTTTACTGTATGCCCAATTGCGAAGGAAAAAAAAGTGAATATACATTAAAAAATGGAGACAGGTCATTCAAAAATGTGTCTAAAAGGAAAAGTATCATAGAGATTTTGATACTTTGTTAATTTGGAGATGAAATCAATCTCCCCAACCCTTTGCAATCTTGTAACACATAAACCTCCTATTCTACTTCCCATAGATTCAAGTATATACAAAATATGCCCAGAATATATGTACAAAAAATATGAAACTGCCATAGGAATCAACTCACTATCCTTTCTCTAAAAGAACATTAATCCTGTAACTTGAGATGTTATCCTGTCCACTATGACCCATAACGTATCAGCAATATAATCTAAAACATCCTGACATTTTCATGAGAACTCCATCCATGACTAGTGTATATGTGTATGTGTGTGTATATATAAATGCATATATATACTTGTATATACAATATATATATATATGTATTTCCCTATCTACAACTTCTGAGGAACCTCTGTTTTCATTTGGTATCACTTCATAAGATCAAAGTTCCAGCACTTTACTGTCTAATGTGTAATGTACTATTCATTCATTCCATTTATTATTTTTCAAGTATTTATTATGTGCCATTTTAAATCATCATAAACGAATCAATTTTAATTATCTGGAAGTACCCTGTAAGTCCCAATATTTGTGAATCTGAAGAATAAAGAAATATTAACCCTATTCATACCTCCAGGAATATACAGGTTTTAATTATGCCAGCTCCAAGTGTTTGACTTTCTACATTAAGAGTCCTAATCTTTTTAGTTTACTCACTTATGGAACTTACTCCCATTTTGCCTTATCAATAAGTTTAGTTAGTTAAAAATTAATCAAACTAGAATTTTCAAATCCTGATGGTATTACTGATAAAAATAATAGCAACAGCTAAAATCTGAGAGTTTACTATATGCCAGAAACTTGCTATATATTCATCTTATACTACTACTTACTACTAGGATAAGTACTGTTTTTAATGCTTAACAGATAAATTTGTCCACCATTCTTCATACTTTCTCCTCTACAGTGTATCTTTCACACAGGTTCCAGTTAAAATTTTCTAATTCAACTTTCTACATATTAATTTCTTTTCCCACATTTATCTAAGGCTTTCAAAGACTATAGTCTTATTAATTATAAGATAGTCAAAGATGTATCTTAAAGGAAAATTCAAAATGTTGGTCAATTAAATTTTACTTAATTAACAAATATTACAAATCCAAACTCAAAATTTATACCATTTTTTTACCCTTCCAAAAAATGTGTTCTATATAATATAGCACATATATTAATATAATATAGAGGGAAAACAAATTAAAATGGGCCTACTGTGTTTAATAATCCTTAAAGTGAAAACACAGTTATAAGATATTATATGCTTACCTATTTTGCACCTGAGTAGCTGCAAAATGGACATAATTCTTCTTCTCAAGAAGCTTAGCCAGTAGATTCTCAATTGCACCTTTCTGGTTTTGAAAAGCTTCTTCCAAAAACTGATACCTTAAAACAAAAACAAAACAACATTTAAACTATATTTAAAGAAGAAAATTTACTATTGTAATTTTGAAAATGAATAACTGTTGCTTTAAGTCATAAGTCAGCCTTGAAACCTTACTTAAATGATCAACATTCTATGCTGGCCACACATTATATTACCTCAAAAGCCAACTTTTAACTACCAATCCCTTCCCTACTGACCCAGCCCCAAGTAGCCAAAATAATTTGTAAGACAAAATAATCCCAGCTGACCCTTGGACAATGCAGGGGGTTAGAGGCACTGACCACCTCGCCATGCATCAGAAAACCTGCATGCAACTTCTGACTCCCCCAGAACTTAACTACTAATAGTCTACTGTTGACTGGAAGCCTTACTGACAACTAGATAGTCAATTAACACATATTTGATGTTCTATGTATTATACACTATAGTCTGTCTACAATAAAGAAACTAAAGGACAGAAAATTTTTTTCCAAATTGTTCCAAGTCTCCAGAAGCCAATATATATCTATTGAAAAAAATCTACATGTGAATGAATCCACACAGTTCAAATACATGTTGTTCAAGGGTCAACTGTACTCAAACTGTTCAAGCACTCTTTTAAAAGAGTTTTGATTCAGGATTACATTGTTTAAAAATCCAAATACAGGAGTGGGTTGTATACATTTTAAATCATAAAATACAACCCCATTAAGAGAAAATGCTTTCAAAGGTGGGAAAAGCACCCATAGTTCCAACATTATAAAATCACTGCTCCCACTATATTATACAGTCCCTTAGTCTTTCTATTATACATTTTAAACCAAATGTAATCATAATGTATCTGCAACTTGGCATCTGACTTTTTATTCTTTATCTTATTTTTACAATCACCACTTGAAATAATTTTTCAGTTCTAGAGGCTATACACTGTCAAACTTTTCCAAAAAAGATTTTATCAGTTAAAAATATCACTGATGTCAGTTTTAACTTTAATGTGAGTGGTGTATGTTAAGATGGTCTAATATTTTAATAGTCAAAATTTAGACTTTGATTAAACAGTTTTTTGGTTACTAGGAAGATAGAGTGGGTTTTTTTGCTAGTTTTATTTCCTCTGTGTAAACTATTCATAAGTCAACAAATATTTTGGGGCCTCTTCTATACGCTAGGGATACATGAGTAAAATAATTGATTATTGTTCATGTTCTCATAATAAATAGGCACATATATGAAATGATACCATGCTGTGATAAGAGCTCAATGGAATGGAGGTATACATAGCCTGCAGCAAGAACACAGTGCCTGAGTCTGCCTCAACACCAAGGAAAACTTAACAGAGAAGTCAAAGCAGCTTTATCATATGCTAATTGGAGAGGCACATTTGGGACTACAAAAATTCAACCTAGCCAAAGCAAGCCGGGAAAAATCGGAGTATGAGACAATAACTAATAAAATCCAGAACGAACCTGTAAAGGGCTGGATATACATGATAATTTTTTTATTTTCTCAGTAATGGAAAACCCTTCAAAAATTCTAACCAAGATGTAATGATCAGATTTACATTCTAGGAAAATGATCAGACAGATATGAAATAAACAGATCTGAAGAAGTGAAAATGAGAAGACCAGCTAGAACTCTTAGACAGTAACTCAGGTGAGATATCAGGGTACTGTCCTAGTTGGCAGAGTTGAACAAGTTTGAACAATGAACTTTATCAGAGAGGTGATTTGGTAGTTTATACAGTTCCAGTTAAAAGAAGGCCCTTGGTATCCAAAATTTGAATGCCTAGCTTAGGCAGGGTCCAAAAAAGGTCACTGGAAATGAGGAATTCAAGGTACTGACACAGTTTTAATTGTCTATGAGGAGAAGTAAAGGCAGGAATTGAGATGAAGACTACGACCACCTAGATGTTTGTGTCTTCAGTGAAGGTCTCAGTCAAAGTAAATACAGGAGGAAAGGCTATAAAGTTGTTAAAGGATAGTTTGTTAACATAAAGGAAAGTCTGCTTAGTGAGGGGGTTCAATAGGTAAAGGAAAAATTGGGAGTTGTAGCAGGCAAAGTGTAGAGAAATATGGTATCAGTGTAACAGAGAACATTTGGCAAGTGAGGTTTTTATTTTGTGCATTCATTTTAAGAACTTTATAACTTGAATAAAATGTTAACAGAACAAAATCATGTGGGTATTTACATTTTAAGTGCTTGTAAAAGAGGTTCTACTTTTAGATAGGTACCCAAAGACTGTTCCTTTATTGAAGAACATTGGTTTATTTCACATATCATGATTTCTCTATGTCCAAAATAAATTTTACTTTGTTAAATCTATACAAATAAAGTAGGAATATGAGATTGCCATGCTAATCCTTTTGACTTAATGAGCTTTATATCAAGAGGAAGATCTTTTGATTATGTTAGCAAATAGGAATGAATATGTCAACTAACATCTTTATTCACAAAATTTTAATTCATAAAATTTCATCTCACCTCAAAATAAATGTTTTAGAATCCCATTTTCAGAAATATCTTGTTGCATTCATGTGAACAAGTACCAAGCAAATACACTATGATATACCTATGTCCTTTTCTCCCTTATAAAGGAGTTGACATCTGAGGTGGAGGTTAAGGATGAATAATACCTTTCTAGGTAAATAAACTTGGGAGGAAGACAAGTTCTTTCACTGGGGGAAAAAAATATGCATGTATAAAGGTACATAGTTATGAAGCCATCTGTCACTTTCAGAGCTAAGGAAAAGAAGGCAAAGCTAGAAGAGTAGGGAAGTACCATATGCTTAAGAGCCCTGTACATTTTGCAGAAATTGGATCCAAATAATAGAGTGAACTAGCAAGAGACTGACTGAAGTGATAATTTGTCTCTGTATGCTTGAATAAATTTCCATTGTATTATTAGAAGAAAAATACGAAATGAAGCTTGAAAAACAAAGGAGAAAAATGAATGTATTTTGGCTACAAGCTAATTCTGATTCTCTCAACTAATAGAATAAACGAGCTCTGCATTTTCCTTTTTAACTAATCAAAATTATAGTTGAAATACTTCAGAAATGGGGAGAAAGAATAACAACCAGTAAATGGATTAAGCATAATTTTTAATAATATGTAACACATCACAGCAACTTCTTAGATTTTTTTATCTTACTTATAAAGCAGTGATTCCTAACATGGTATTTTAGTCACATGAGCTATTTTCAGTATTTCAAAAGTCTAGGTAGAAAGTATGTATGCCCATGATTTAGTCAGAACAAATTAAGTCAGACTTTCTATGCTTTTGGCTAGAATTATAGAAACTCAGTAAAATAAATATACCACTAGTTATCTACTTTTGGACAGAATTAATCACCATGTTTATATGTTTTATTATTGAGAAATAATTTAATGCAGTTTGCTATGAAGTCTTTGAAAATATGGTTCTGTAAGTAAGGAATTGGAAATAAATGCTAGTGGTTTTTTCTTTTTTTAAATATTAAGAATCAACTAATATCTTCAAAATGTAACTTTGAAACGTATCTTAGAGCCTTATCAGATCCTGAGCTGTACGGGAATGAGACTCTACTTGCCAAGTCATTACAATGCTGCTCTTAGTGACTGTCAGGGTATGAAACAACTGAGACTTACTCTGGCACTTCTAAGGCGATATATAATCTTAGTGTGTGCATGCAAACTGACTAGGGAATATTTTTAAGGCTGATATATAGTAATTCTGACTCAGTTTCTTCTTTAATCTAGTCATTGAATTTAAAATATAACAAAATTTCAAATACGTATTAGAGGTTCAATTCCACTAAATCATCCACTTTCAAAAACTACTAACTTACAGCCAGCCAATTTTGTTGATATATCCACCCACTGTAACCTTAAAATTACTTTGAAAAATACCCAAATATCATATTTTATCTAAGCATTTATCAAACTATAGCCTGTTTTAAGAACTTACTATGTTTTCAGGTACGTGCTAAGTATCTTACAGGATTCTTTCATTTAATCTTTAGAAAAACTTAACGACACAGGTACTATTACCATCCTCACAGTAACAGTTGGGTGATTTGGACAAGCCCCTGTGTCTTAATTCTTCCTCAGAAAAATATGTAATAATATTTATCTTGTTAGGACTGTTCCAAGAATTAAATTGATCAAAACATACAAAGCACTTAATAAGCACAGTACTTTGCTTATTAAAGCATGGTAGGAACTTAAAGCTAGTTATCACTGCTATTTTTAGCAGTAATTTTAAATGACTTGCACTGTTACAGTATAAAACCTCAATCCTTCAACAACAACAAAAACCCTACTATGCACATTACAATGTATCACAGTGATTCTGAGAAAATTTTTAAATGCAGCTATGTTCCTCATTTGCGGCTCTACATGAAGGGAAGATGGTAACAGCCATAGGAGAGTTCAAGAAGAGTTGCAGAGAGTAAGAACTCTGAGCAACAATGATGAGAACATAAAAGGATGGAAGTTTCAAGACAGCTTAGGGAAGACATTAGGACTGTCACATAAATAGAACAGGGAACAAAAGCTGACTTTAATTAAGGCTCAAAGGACCCATAGTGACATGAGCTGATATTTCAGTCACATTCCATTAGTAGAACAGGCTGTTACCTTCTACTCTGTCTTCAAATTCGATAATCTTTTCTTCGGTAATGTCTAATCTGCTATTACTACCATCTAAAATGAAACAGAAAAAACTGGGGGAGGGAGGTAGCAACAGAGGAAAAATTAGTTGTTTTTGGATAGCTAGAATAACACTAATATATGTATAGTTGGCATCCCCAAATGAAAAGGAAAAAAATATTGTTAGAAATTATAATAATGAAGTAAAAGTTTCCAAATTTGCTCAAAAACATAACACTACAGATCTAATAAGCTCAACATCCTCCAAGCAAAAGAAACGTTAAGAAAAATTACACTAAGGTATATTATTTCCAAACTACTTAAAGCCAATAATAAAGAAAAAATATTAGAAATAGCTAAAGAGAAAAAAAAGACACATTATGTACAGAGAACTAAAGACAGAATAGTAGACTTCTTAATGGAAACAATGCAAGCCAAGAGAATGAAGCAACATCTTTAAAGTATTTAGAGAAAACTGTCAGCCTAGAATTAGTAATCTAGCAAAAGCAATGCTGAAAAAGAAGAACAAAACTGGCGGGATTATACTCCCTGGCTTCAGGCTATCCTGCAAAGCTACAGTAATCAAAACAGTATGGTACTGACATAAGAACAGACACCCATAGGTCAGTGGAACAGACTAGAGAGCCCAGCTATAAACCCACACATATATGGTCAATTAATAGACAATAAAGGAGCCATGAATATAAACCAGGGAAAAGACAGCCTTTTCAACAACTAGTGTTGGGAAAACTGGACAGCTACATGCAAGAGAATGAAACTGGACAACTGTTTAACTCCATACACAAAAGTAAAATCTAAATGGATCAAAGACCTAAATGTAAGACATGAAACAATAAAACTCTTAGAAGAAAACATAGGCAAAAATCTCTTGAACATAAGCATGGGCAAATTTTTCCTGAACACATTGCCTCAGCAAGGGAAACAAAAAAAAAATCAACAAGTGGGACTACATCAAACTAAAAAGCTTCTGTTCAGCAAAAAACAACATCAGCAGAACAAAAAGGCACCCTAAACTATGGGAAAATATATTCACAAACTATTCATTCAGTAAGGGTTCACACACAACACACACACACACACAAAAAACAGCTTTAAAAAATGGGCAGAGAACCTAAATAGACATTTCTCCAAAGAAGATATACAGACGGCCAACAGGCACATGAGAAGAAGCTCCACGTTACTAATCATCAGGGAAATGCAAATCAAAACCAAAATGAGGTAACACCTCACACCAGTCAGAATGACCACTATCCAAAAGACAAGAAATAAAAAGTGATGGCACGGATGTGGAGAAATGGGAACCTCCTAACTGTTGGTGGGAATGTAAATTGGTACAACCACTGTGGAAAACACTATGGAGATTCCTCAAAACACTAAAAATAGAAATACCATTCAACCCAGTAATTCCACTTGTAGGAATTTACCCAAAGAAAACAAAATCCCTGATTCAAAAAGATACATGCACCCCTGTTTATAGCCACACTATTTACAATAGCCAAAATATGGAAGCAACCAGAGTGTCCATCAATAGATAGCTGGATAAAGAAGATGTGGTACATGTACACGATGGAATATTATTCAGCCATAAGAAAAGAAATCCTGCCATTTGCAACAACATGGATAGACATCAGCTGATATTTCAGTCACATTCCATTACTAGAACAGGCTGTTACTTTCTACAGATATTAACCATACTAGTAGGGGTAAGGATTTAATAATATGGGTAAATTCTGAAACTTCGTTGTTAATTTGAGGGTACTAAGCTGAGTGAAATAAGCCAGGTGGAGAAAGACAAATACCATATGATTTCAGTTATTTGTGGAATACAAAAACAAAGCAAAACAGAATGAACAAAACAACAGTAGACTCACAGACTACTGAGAAGGGGTGGTGGTTACCATGGGGGAGGGGTTGGGGAAGGAGGATAAAGGAGTGCAAAAATTCTCAATCACAATATAAGTTGGCCACAGGATGGTAGTACAGCATGGAGAATACAGTCACTGATTCTGTAACATCTTTCTATGTTGACAGATATTAACCATATTAGTAAGGGTTAGGATTTAATAATATGGGTAAATTCTAAAACTTCGTTGTTAATTTGAAACCAATGTTGAAACTGTGTATCAATGCTACTTCAATTAAAAAAGAAAGAGCAAATAATGATAATAAGAATTAAAGAAATTCATAATCATAACTGGAGATTTTAACACCTCTCTCTTAAAAACAAGACAACAGAAAAACTGAGAATATAGATGGGAACACAATCAGCATAACTGAGGACTACTACTACACCTGAGTGTAGAACAGCAGACCCTAAAATGTAACATACATTCTTTTCAATTACACACAGAACCTTTAAAGAAGCTAATTTTATATTAGGCCCAAGATCAAAAAACTTTTTTTTTGTATAAAGTACCAGAGAGTACATATTTTTAACTCCGCAGACCCTAAGGTCTCTGTTACAACTGCTCAACTATTCTTCTATCTTTGTAGTAGAGAGAGATACCACAGTGACATGGTTGGATTTGGCCCATAGGCCATACTTTGCCAATAGGTATACTCGGTGATAAGGCATGTATTAATCTATTTCAAAGGACTGAAATCATACATGCCGCATTCTCTAACCACAGCACAATCAAAACTCTATTAAAAAAAAAAGAGAGTTTTCCATGTGTTTGGAAGTTAAAAAAAAACTCTATAATCTACCCAGTGTTCAAAAAAAAATTATAATGGAAACTAGAGAATACTTTGAACTGAACTATTAGAATGTCATATATGAAAATCTGAGATAGGCTAATGCAGTACTTAATAGGAAATTTCTATTTCTTAGAAAAGAGGATGAAATTTTATTAAACCAAGCATCCATCTCAAGAAAGTAGAAGAAAGAAAGAAAAGTAAAATATACCCAAATAATGTAGAATGAAGGAAAATAAATACAGAAAATAATTGAGAAAAACATAATTTAGTGGAGAGCAACAAACCAAAAGTTGGTTCTCCAGAAAGACTAACCCTGATATAACACAGGGGGAGTCACAGGGAAGGCAGTACAGCACAGAGTAGACAAGCAGTGACTCTACAGCATCTTACCATGCTGATGGACAGTGACTGCAATGGGGTGGGGTGGGGCACTTGATAAAATGGGTGAATGTTGTAATCACAATGTTGCTCATATGAAACCTTCATAAAATTGTGTATCAATGATACCTTAATAAAAAAAAAGTGGATGAACACTGAAAAAAAACCTAATTAAAAGAAAAGCTATTTCTTAGGGAAAATATTTTAGGGAAATTTCACTTCTATAGTTCCATTCAAGAAATCACCATTATAAATTATCTTACTCTTTATTAACAAAAATGTTTGATATTAGGTTTTAAGCAACCACTCTCTTAAACTATATTGATCCTCAAAAACAATCTACATATACCCTTCTCTAATTATACGTAAACTGCAATTGGGGATAAAAAATATTAAGGTAAAAAAGAATAAAGATGACTTTCACTCTCAGCTATGACAGAGAGTAATTGGTACCAGAATAGCCCTACAATCAAAAACTACAGAATAAGAAATATATGAGGCAAATGTATTAAGTCACTGGGCTAGAAGCAGAGAAAATCTGCAAACCTTTAGAGAGCACCACAATCACCCTGCCTCTGTATCTGTCGACAATTTCATGATAACTGGCACAGGCTGCTCGAGACAAAACAGCACAGAAGTCTCTCTGAGCTTAATAGAGAGCAGCTGCTATGAGGCTGACACTGGAAGAAAGAAACTAGAAGTCAAGCAGTTCTGGGAGACAGAATTCCAGGTGGGTAAGAGACTTTTTTTTCACCCCCCCAGGCATCTACCTGAGAAACCCGAAAGACTACACCTTAAAGGAAAGGACCGTATTTGAATACCATCAGCCTATTCTGTCCTAAGAAAGCCTAAAATCAAGTCTTCGTAAGATCTTCCAAGAAATGGAATTTAGAAGCTGAATCCAGCCAAGTTAGAGAGGTTGGGAAATATCTTGGGCTTTCCACAGATCTTCCCTAACAAAGCATAAAACCAAGCTTATACAAGATCAAGGTGATCAGCCAGTAATTTCATTGCTTTTCAAAACAACAATTAACAGTTTGCACAAGAAAATAAAAGAATCCAGAATTTCAATAGTGTATAAATTGGGAATTTCATCCCCTATGTACAAATCTAAATAAAAAAATAACACTACTCATTCAAAGAAATAGGGAAGTATGACTTGAAGTAAAGAAAAACATAATAAAACCTGACACTAAGATGGTACAAATGTTATACTTAGCAAAGACTTTAAATGGGCAATTGTATATTTCTTCAAAACTTAAGTGAAACAAGTTCTTAATGAGTGAACTGATGGGGAAACCTCAGCAGAGAAATGGAAACTATAAAATAAAAAGAAATGGAAATCCTAGTAAAGTGCAAAAATGCAAATGAAATAATTCACTGAGGGCTTGGCACCAAATGGGAAATGGCTGAACGAAAGGTTAGTGAAAATAAGCAAAAATGTAAAGTTATAGTCTGGAGAAGGAATAAAGGAAAATGAACAAAGCCTCAGGGACCTGTGTGACAAAATCAAATGGTCAAACACCCAGAAGACAGTAAGAATGTGGAGGAAATTTTTTTTAATAAAGGCAACTTCCCAAATTTGATGAAAACCATAAACTTATAAATAAGCTCAGTGAACCAGACACAAGATAAACAATGAAACGGATACCTAAAAACACCATGGTCAAATTGTGAAGCTCACAGAAAAAGAGAAAGTCTTGAAAGCAGCCAGAGAACCACCAGATGACATTCAGGGAAGAACAGTATGAATGACATTACTAACAAAGGAAGCCAGAATACAAAGTAATGACAGCTTTTAAATGTTAAAAGAAAAAACATCAATACAGAATGCTATAACTAATGCAAACGTCTTCCTAAACTGAGGATTTTCTGATGAACAGAAGCTGAAAGTATTTATTGCCAGCAAACCTGCAAAACAAGAAATGCTGAAAGATTCTTCTTCAGGACAAAGGACCATGGTACGAGATAATAACTCATACATACAGGAAGGAATAAAGAAAAACAGAAATGGTAGTAAGAGAGTAAATATAAAATGTTAAGTTTTTATTTTCTGTTCTCATAAATTCCTTAAAAGATAGCTTTAAAAAATAAGCATTGTAAGGTAAGATTTATACTATATGTATGAATAAATGATATGGCACTAGTACAAAAGATGAGAGTTTAATATGCTAAATTATTACTTTGTAAGGTTATTGTATTTGTGAAGTGAGAAAACAGTACAATATTTTAAGTAGACTTTAAGTTGAAACTGATTATTAGCCCTAGAGCAATCACTAAAACAGTATAACTAAAAAGCCAAAAGTGGATGTAAAATAAAATACCAAAGTTTTATTAACTTAAAAGATGGCAAGAAAGAAAAACACAAATGGTAAACTTACCTAACCATATCAATAATTACATTAAACATACCATTATTAAACATTCCAATTAAAAGAGCATGGGCCACCAATTAAGAGAGCAAGGGGTCCGCAAGTATTTATACAATTCCAAATTGGTTTCCATGAAAATATACACATACAATTGATAACTCCTATATTCAGGCAGCTCTATTACCTCTCTTTTTCCAATATCTAAATTAGTAAATATTTGTTGAATGGATGAAATATTTAAATTTGTGTCAAATACTATTCTAGGTTCTTGGGACTCAGTGTAAAACAAACACACATTACCTTCATAAAGCTCATATTCTAATGTCAAGAACACAAAAAAACAAATGTTATAGAATACCTTTAGAAGGTGATAAGAACTACATAAAAAATAAAAACAAAGCTGTGTAAAAACAAAGAAGCAAATTGCAATTTTAAATACAGTGATCAGAGTAGCTTCCATGAACAAAGTTACATTTAAACAGACTTGATGGTTATATGGAGGTTAGCTATGCAAAAAAAAAAGAGCAAGAAGTCCCAGAGAGGAAAAAATGCAGGCAAGAAGCAGGCAGCAGCAGCCCTGGCATGTTTCAGAAATAACAAGAAAGTCAGTGTGAGCAGAGAGAGTAATAGTAGATGAAATGCATATGTATATAGGCTTGTGTAAGGAATCTGACTTAACTCTGACTAAACTGGAGAGCCATTGCAGGTTTTGAGCAGGACAGTGACATAGTATGATTTGAAATTCACTTTAGTAGTAGTTTTAAAAATAAACTGAAGGAGGGCAATACTAAGTATAGAGGTAATTTAGGAGATTACCCAGTATTAACCCAGGCAAGAAATGATGGTGGCTGAGACCAAGCTAATAGCAGGGGAGCTAATAGCACTGAAATAGTTTTGGGGGATTATTTTGAAGTGCAGCCCTAAAGACAATTGGTTAAGTTTGGGTTTGGATATGAAAAAACAGTACAGTCAAGGATAGTGCTAATATTCCTGGCCTGTGCTAAGATTCCTGGTCTATGCAATGGAAAAAAATGCAACTGCCACAAATAAGATGGGGCAAGGCTGCCAGTGAAAAAGGTTTTGAGAAAGTGATCAGTCCAATTTTCGATATATTATATTTGAGGAAGCAGACACTCAAATATAGATGTTACAGTCTGTATAAAAGATAAATCTGGAAGTTCAGGAGAGAGAACTGAGCTAGAAATATAAATTTGGACAGTATCAACATATGGATAGTATTTAAAGCCATAAGACTGTAGCTATAGATAATGGATTAATGCCTGACACATCCAACATTAAGAGATCCAGGAAAATGAGCAAATGAGACTGAGAAGAAGTAATCAGTGTGGTAGGAGGAAATGAAAAAATGTGCTCTCCTGGTAGCCAACTAAATAAAATGTATTAAGGGAATAATCAACCATGTCAAATGCTGCTAATATATAAGGCATAAGATGATGAGCAAGAAATGACCTCCAGATTTAGTAACGCACTGGTGACCTTGAAAACAACAATGTTGGCAGAATGCTGGCAGTCAAGTATGTGCATTGAAGAAAAGTTGGAATAGGAAAAATTGGAGACCATGATTCTAAGTAATACTTTCAAAAAAGCTTTGCTGCAAATATGAGCAGGAGCAGCTACTGGCAGGAAAAATAGGTTAAAAAGAAGGTTGTGTATTTTCTTTTGTTTTTAAAAAAGGAAGAAAAAACAGCAGCATACTGAAACACTGATGGGAGTAACTGCTAGAAATTGAAAAACTGACACTGGCAGACAAGGCCAAACTGCTGAAGCAACGTCCTTGGCTACATAAGATGAGAGGTATCTAAGTTTTTAAGTAGAGAAACTGGCTTTATAGAGAAAGAGAGTGCAACTAAGAAAAATGTAGAAATGTGGGTGCAGGTGCTTGGAAGGTAAGTAGATGTGGTAGAAAGAATCTACAGAAATTCTCTTTTGAATACTTCAATTTTCTCAGTGCAGTAGGAATTACTGCCAATATTTGGGAATGAAGATGGAGGATGAAATATTGGACATTTAAGGCAGGAAAATATGTGACTATACAGAAGGACTGCCAGGCAACAATAAGGGTCTACTTGAAGTAACTGGTCATGAATTGAGAATGAGACCACTTGGTATCATGAACTTTTTCTCCTGTGATGTTCAGCTTCATAAGCAAAGCACGACAGAAGGAAGTTGGGTTTAACCAGGATGGTGGTTTTGCCAAGCAAGTTCAACCAAGTAGGATATGAGGAGTCAAAGACAACTGCAAAGGAATAAAAATGATTATCATGAAATTAAACTGGAAAAGGGCAGAAGGAGAACATAAAAGGAATGAGTTAAGAGTGAAAGGGTAGTATGATCACTGGATTAAAATAAAAGTCACCTGTGGTGAATAATTGTGGAAGTTCTGGTACTAAGCAAAATGAGCTGAATGACAGGAGATGTGATCAGACAGGAATGCTTGAAACTGAGTAATTATTGGAAATGTCAAGGTCCAATATGTGATCGTGGGTATAAGTGACAATATAAAGGGACATGAAACTTAGAACAGAGTTCAAAAAAATACAAAGACTATGGTGCCCGAAGGATCAAATCTGTGTATATTAAAATTGTCAGGAATTAAGACAATGGTAGTATTCCAAGATCAGTGGGTTTTTATATGACAGCATCAATAAAGGATATGAGTGATGACTTAAGATTAAAATTTGGACATTTTAGGGAAAAGGAGGGAGAATGGTCTAAAAAAATAGCACAGAGAAGAGCTACCTCACACTTCTAGGCCCAGTGATACATGGGATACCAAAGAAAAAAGAGCTACCAGTTAAGAGAGCTGCAGGGAACAAGGTCCTAGAGCTCTGTGTCCATTACAACAACAAAAAAGGATCAAAGAAGAAGTGGATATGGAGATCCTGCTGATGACAAACCATGAATCCTGGTGAACAAACTGGCAGAGAGAGAACTGACACATGCACAACCTTATGGGAATTAAAGGGTGGCAGAGAAGGGGAGACCTGGAAGTGTGTGACTTTTCTTGGGTGACAGCCAAATAGGGATAAATAATATCATAATATCAGTCTTAGTAGATTGAAAGCAGTTAATGGTGGAGTGATGGAGAGGGTGCAGTTAATGCTGGTTAAGAGGGGTGAGACCTGAGACTTCTTCTTGTTATCTCTTAACGGAGAAGAAATTCTAGTTCCAGAAAGTCAACCACATCTTCACTCCAGATTAGGAGAGAAGAGTCATAATCGTATGGCCTCAGGATGTGCAGTTTACTCATGATCCTTACTTCAGGAAAAGCAAACTCACTCCAAACAGAAAGTTCCATATTGTCCCATACTGACTGAGTTAGTGGAATTGAGGCATTCTGAGAAGGTGCACTAAATATGAGGACCCTCTCCACCTGTGATGATGGGGGGAAACCAAGACTATGTAATCCACCAAATATTCCATCCATTTCCATGCTTTTGAAATCACTATCCATTGGTGTCTCTTCTCGTTTTTTTCAAGTCTATACTTTTACTATTCATTTGTTGTGAATAGCATTATTAGAGGGAGGAAGAATAAAATAACCTCATGGTATAGCTAGAAATCATATAAAATGTTCTGAGGTACAAAATTTCATGATCTATAGCTGCTTTCCTTTTTGAGAATAATTTCCAAAGAAAACCAAATACCTCAATATAGTGTTTTTAAAAAGAGAGGAAAAAATAAAATGTTTATGTCACAATTTTAGTAATAATAGCTAAACTGTTAATGAGCACTTACCATGCTAAGCAATTTACAGGTGCAATTCTCATTCAATCCTTACATCCACCTTATAAAATGAGTACTACATACTCTCCATTTACACAAACACACACATACCAAAGTTCACTATCTTTATCACTATATTATATAGTAATTATCTTTTAAGGGAGGCCAAAACTGCAATTACAGACTTTTGAAGTCAATAATGATTATGGAATAAGGCTAAATTTTAATCAGAGGAAAAATCATATTGTTGTGATAAAGTAATAATTCACCGTAAGAATCTAAAGTACAACAAAATCCAGCTAAGAAAAGAATGAAGACAAGAGAACCGTGAGAATTACAACACTTTTAGAGAACAGAATAAATGACTTCAAGACATGTATCACTAAAATAACCAATAGAAGACTAAAATCTATGCCCAGGCTAATAAAGAATAAGGAAATAAACTCAACTATGCAAATTATAAACAATAAAAATATAACTATCAATTTTTATATCTTAATGCTCTAATTCTAAGCTAGTATGTTTTTACACTCTCCACTAAACAGATGATTTTCTAAGAAAATATTAAAGATCACAATTGCATAATTAACTCAAGAAGAGGTGGGAAATGTGACTTGATCAATAAGCATACAAGACACTGAACCGTTGAAGAACTAGTCCTAGCCCTAAAAGTCTAGGCAGGGAAAAGGGGTAGGAAAGATGGAACAGAAAATATAAGGGAAGAACACAGAGAAGTGAACTAGTTTTAAAGTTAAATAATTCTGACATGTAAGGAAGGTATTCTGTAAGTTAAGAAATAGCTCTTGAAAAGGAAAAGAAGTTTAAACACTGGGTTTCCTACACTGAGTGCAAGCAGAAGATGCTAGAATGTATAGTGAAGAATTTAACCTTTCCCAAAGACAAGTCTGTTTACTGGGAGGGACTCTCTAAGCCCTCGAAATACACTGCCTAATAAAAGTGTCTGTTTGCCAGGGGCCTGGAGCCACATCCTAACGATATGATTTATAGGGGGGACTTTGGGTCACCCTCAGGAGATGCTGGAAACAGGTCAGTCATGTGAGCAGTGAATCTCATCTACATGACAGACCTCCAGTGAAAATTCTGCATACCAAGGCTCAGGTGAGCCTTTTTGGCTGGCAATATTCTATGAACAATGTCATACATCATTGCTGGGAGAAGTTAATTATGTCCAGGTTCCACAGAGAGAAGACAACTGGAAGTTCCACATGTGGAACTCTCCTAGACTCTGCCCCAAGTCTTTCCCTTGGATGATTTCAATCTGTATCCTTACACTACAGTAAATGTAACCCTCAGTGTAACAGCTTTCAGTGAGCTGTGGCAAATTATCTAACAATTCTAGCAAATTATCAAATCTACGGGTAGTCTTGAGAAATCCTAAACTTGAAACTCAAGTCAGAATAAGGGTGGTTTTGAGGATCCTCAAATTCTGCTGCTGGTGTCAGAAGTGAGGGGGGCCTTACAGATTGCATAAGTGGGATGCATTAGGAAGACCCCAACTCACTGAAACACGTGATCTGGGAAGAAGAAGGAAGAGAGGATGACAGTTTACTACTGATTCCTGGATGACTACCTAGTCACTCATGGTATGATACTGCAGCTGCAGTTACTCCAGGTAAAAGTTACCAATGGAATTTAGAAATGTGAGATCCCACTCCCTAGGAACTGACTCACTGGATAAATAAGAAAGCACAAACTAGCAGCAAACAAGCTAATTACAATCCCTTTGCTTACTGTTATCTGTAGTAGCTAAAATGGAAGAGTGTGCTGGGATGGGATAGATCCTGACACTAGGCAAAGCTCCGATTTCAGCCAGTCTGAGCTACAGCCACTAGCCTCAGGGTCACTCTACAGGGAAAAATTATGCTGGGAAAACAGCACCTCTATGACCTCTACTCACAAAACAAAATCAAGAAAACTAAGGAAACCAGTGAGTATATTGCAAAGGAATTGTCTAATTTTTTGGATCGACACTGTCAGCTTCCTGAAAAAAACCTTCACTAAAATACTGTGAGAGTGAATGCTGCATAATATAAGAGCTACATTTGAACTGATGCAGGACCTACAGCTCACTACTGAATAACCACAAATGGCTATACACAATCCAGACACAAAGCAGATCATTCCCAAGGGGACAGCTAGCCTGGTGGACTAGATTAATGCCCTTGTAAAGTTTGTTTACCCTGAAATAGATAACTGTCCTTCTACAAATGCCGAGTGGAACTTCCCAACAGAAATGGCTGACACACCTTTTTATGTAAACGACACTGGAATGGCATTATGAAAACAGGAATATTCATTTACTGAGTATACCTCTTACTCAGGTCATACTAAATACTATCATGAAGGGGGACCCTTTTACAATGAACACCCAATGTGACCTCACTGCTGCAAAATCTAGCAGTAATCTAAGAAGCCTTACCAGATTTTTGCCTCAGCTTCTCTTTATAGGCCTTACAGATGCTAAGAAAATTAGAGTGATTAATGAGAAAATAGGGAAAGCCAAAAGGGAGTGTCAAATATTTACTGCAGCAGGATAGAAATCTTTAGATGGCTACTAAAAACGGGATGAATAAAGCAGACATCATCATGGGGTTGAAACAAAGGTCTTTATGCAGCGTGACTGGAGGCTGGGTGGACCAATGGGAGCCACTGCTGGTTCCCAACATTAAAGGATCCTAAACAACTCTGCTGTATTTATCTCAGTCTGGAAAAACTTAAAAGGCCTGAGGGCAAAAATTACAATGAAAAACCTGACCTCAAATTGCCTGGGGTAATCATCCCATGGATTAATCAAATTGAAGAGGCAAGGAAAGGTCAGGGTCTTTTGGCTCAACCCCCAGACGGAGGCAATAGGCACTTGTGTGGATAGAACGGTCAGTGGGTGGGTAAGAGGCATTTCTGAGAACCCTTACCATGGGGGCCCAAAGCACCTGATTCTAAAATCTGCTTAAGTTCTAAAGGCAGCTAAGATTAGATTGGGAAGAGAGGCAATGGTTGACAGGATTAAGGTGAAAGTTTGGATGAGAACTGGAAAATGTCTGAACAGACTTTATGTGAAGTGGTTACAACTCCTTTATGTGAATGTATTTTGGGGATGGATATTATGTCTGACTGGCATTGTAAAACAGAAAGCATACAAGTTCACCTTAAGGCCCGTCCTGATTAGGCATGCTAAAATGGGAACCACTAAAATGGTCCAAGCCCACAGAAGTTGTTAATTTAAGACAGTAAAGGACACAGAGAGATTACCGCTTTAATGACAAATTAGAAGCTGAAGTACTAGTACTGATAAATTCTCTGTACAATAACCCTGTGTAATCTATTGAAAAAGCAGATAGCTCATCAAGACTAATAGTAGATTACTGAAGTTTAATAAAGTAGTGACACCATAGCATCAGAAGTTCCTGACAGGGTGTCAATGGTACAAAATATATATATATATATATATATATATATATATATATCAGGCTAAAGGAGAGTGATACTCAGGGATAAATCCTGCAAATTTTTTTCCCTGCCTCCATCTCAAAGTAAGAGCCAACAGCAATTTTCCTTCATATAGAAGGATCCCAATTTATATTTATTATATTCCAACAGGGTTATTTCAATTCACCAGCTTAGTGGTGTAATTTGGTTAGAAGAGATTTAGACTTGATGCAGATCCTGAGTGTAATAATATATTGATGCTATCATGATAATATCAGAAACTAAAGATAAAGGTAAGACTGACTTAAATGCAATGATGATACCCATGACCAACAGGTCATTGATAAACAAAGCAACAGCTCAATGACCTTCCCAAACTGGTGAAATCACTAGAATAACCTAGGCAGGAGCCACCTTTGACATTCCACGAATGAATAAAATTAAACTGCTTTAGCCACCAACCCCTAGAACTAAACAAGAAGCTCAACATCTGATTAGCATATTTTACTTTTGAAGGACACATATTCTCTATCTGGGAAAATTACTAGCACCCATCAACAAAAGAAGGCTATATTTGAATGGGGGCCTGAAAAAAGCGGGTCATGTCTGAATTGCAAGAAGCAATCTCTCTCTTTCAATGCTTCTGGGGCCCTGTGATCCAAAGACATGACTTTGGAAGTGTCAGCAACACCCATTTATGCAGACTAGACTTTATGGAAAAAGCCTGCAGTGCCACTTGGCAGCAACCACTGGGATTTTGGACCAGAAAATTTATGGATGCCATTGTAAAATATAAGCCATTTAAAAGAAATTACTAACTTGCCATTGGGAAATAACTGAGACGGACTCAATGACTGAAGGACATAAAATAACCCCAAACCCTGAAATACCCATAATGTCTCGGGTAATGCAGAACACTCTAATAAGGAACGCAGTGTGCAGCAGAGTTCCATATGAACATAAATAGCTGGTGCTGGAACATGTGACCAGGAGAATGAAATTTATGAGTAGGTAAGCCTCTTTTCCCCTAAGTATGACTTCAGAACCTCCCTGGAAGATGCTGAATCTTACAATCACATGGGTGGTGCCATATGAACAGCTCTCTTTTAACCAACAAAGAGATGGTTTATGGATGGCAGTTCCAAGGTGAATGGATAACATACTGCCTGGAAGACCACTGCTCCAACTGAAGAAGATAGGTGAATCATATCAGTGAGCTGAACTCCATGCTGTTTTCCCCACACCTGGGTTTTTACTGCACTCTGTAGTTAGTGTCAGAAGTGAGGGTGGGTCTTGTAGTCTGTACATCCTACCTTTGTACAGATGATGAACAGAAAGACTGTGGCAAGACTCATTAATGAATGCTATATTGAACACTTTAAACTTTGGCCATGGAGGACCACTGAAGGATGCTTAAAAAGGGCAAGGGAAGGGGGAGGAGCAACTATACTTTAGCAAATAATCCTAGCAGCAATATGAACAGAATGAATTTGACAAGGTAAACCTCAAAGCAGGGAGACCAGCTCTAAGTATGTTGTCGTAGTAACAGGAACCTAGGCTTTTAGGTCTGCATTCATTCTGCAATAGCCTATCCAGAAGTACAAACTGTAAACTAAAGAAAAAGGAGGAAACAACCAAAGGGTAAGTAAGACCTATATTCAAGTGGTGAAGGAAGAGAAAGGATCATGCTTAAACTATGAGGGAGGGAAGAGGGAAGATATTCTTTCATGGATGCCATCTTCATTTTCTTTTTGCTTCTCACTATCAATTTAAAGTCATTAAGAAATCTAAGTACTCAAAGATCTGACTGCAGCTGTGAGAAACGTAATCTATTGTCTGAGATTACAAGACAATCAATGATAAAATTTGGCCCTGAGGTGAAGGCATCCACAAGATTAGTCACTTAAGTAAATAAAACACTAACCAACCTGCAAGTAAGATGAATCACAAATTAAAGATACAAAAGTTTAAGAAGCACTTCTAAACAAAACAGCTCTGTAGAAAAATGAGAGGTACTTTGAAAAATAAAGGGCATTACATTTACGAGGTCAAGTTTGAGTAATCCCATTTTCTGCATTCTATGTTCTATGTATCATCTGGGAGGAAATGAGCATATGGGCTAAAATAAAATAGATCTGGAGTCCAACTCCTTGTGTTCAAATCCTGGCTCTACTACTGACAGTGAAACCTTGTATAGGTTGCTAAGGCTTTCTGTGAGTAGACCCTCTCACCTTTAAAACAGTATGATGCCTGTACCAATATTTCATGGGTCGTTGATATGAATTAAACCAACATGCAGCATTCAGAAAAGTGCCTGGCACAAACCACAGATGCAATAATTTTTAGTGAATAGGATTAAAGTATCCTCTATTTAAGAGGATTCTAATGAACTCCAATTAATCTAACAAATTAAAAGCTCTATGAAATCCTACAGTTAAGAAACATTTAAGTGTGGCTGATCCAACTTAAACTATCCTTTCCCAGGAAATTCATAACTGTTTTAAAGAAATAATACTTTAGAAAATGCTGGACTATGGGTAGTCAAGACCATCTATTTAGCTGTAATAAGAGATGCCACAGAAGCTGAGAAATTCGCTGGAGTATTGTGTTATACACCTGACTAGAAATTTCAGTGTGTTTCCAGGACAGTTCAGATGTAACTGATGACAGTAAATACTTTTGAATTTTGAGGGTAAAACAGGGTTGAAATACAAAGTTATGAATGAATTAAAGAATTGGTAACTATGCTTACAAATTCCTAGTTTTTCTGAAAATTGTATATATTATATATTAGAATATTTATGCTTTGATGTTAAAATGGATATCAGTTACCCATACCCAAGAGAATACTGCCTTTTTAGATGATAGCCCATAGCCTAAATTCCACAGTACACCTGAAAAAAACTTAATTAAATCACAGGCATAGCAAACAAAGATGTACTACAATTCCATTCTTGCAAACCCAAACCCGTGTAATGACACATTTTTAACAAATATTCATAAGACAATTAGATATGAATATGGAAACTATAGGTAACTTATCAAAAACATCTGTTAGGAAATAAAATGTACGAACCTGAAAATGAAAATGCTCACAAACAAAATTACAGAAACAAATACTTGCTTAAGGAAGATTAATTAATATTAGAAAAACTTTTTATAACATTCCTTGTTTAGGATTGACTTCTGTACCTATGTTCTTTGTGTTCCAATAGCTGACAGTCTCTACATGTCAATCTATCACATGTTTCACAGAAAAGTTTCAACTGTTCTTGTTTGTGTACAGGGCAGAAAACAGGGCGCTGACCAGATGCTCCAACAGACTCTGCAGCAAAATAAAACATATATTTTTAAACTAAACAAACATTTTGTCTACCTTTCTAAATTCTTACTGATATTGATATCCAAAGCTTATAAAGATTAAGTAGAAATGCTACAGGGGCCAAAGAGGGAGATTAACAGTAATTATTAAAACTACTTCTATCTTACCTGAGACATCTTCTTTCTTCCTGATCAAGTGGTCTTTAGTGAATTTTACTCTCTGATGTGCTTCAATACATGTCTTACATAGCCACTCTCCACATTCTACACAAAAGCCAACTGCACTTGCATTGTCTTCACAACTAGTACATACCTAAAAGAGGAAATAAATACTGATCTCCATTACATTCACAAAATAGAGATCCACAAAAAGGTGAAAACTTTTTAAGTTCTCCTCAAATACATTGATTTAGTGTGCTAATAAAGTCCATTGTACCTAATCAAATTATTCTGTTATCCATTATCTTCAATGAAATACTTTTCCTTCTAGATCAAACATTCAGGTGGGTAAAAATCGAAGTCTCAGAACACAAAATCTATACAAGATTTGAATTTCTTAAGTAATGGCTTTTTGTCTCATTTTTAATCAGGCTTGAGGGTATAGAACAGATATCCTTTATTTTCAATTTGAAAGATGGAACTACAGCAGAACTACCATAAATTATGTAACCATATAAACATGTTATTCTTGTAATTTCCATTTTTATATCAAGGTAGGAATGTAAAGAAAAACTGAGACACATACCTGCTCTGATTTCTCATCAGAACTGCTAGGAGCTTCAGATGTATCTTTCACAAAATAATTATCCACAAGGTCTATCTGTCTGCATTCTTGGCGGCATACTGGGCACCGTATTACACCAACTACAACACAAAACAACATTAAGAAATAGTTCAGGAAAAAATAAAAAAGTGTGTGATGCCCATATGGAAACTATTCACTCATATGTCACAGACAAGAGCAAAGAAATGAGCATTAAGATATGCATAAAATAATCCACTGTTATTATAGTGGGAAAAATCATACCTTATTTAGGAAGAGAAAATAACCATTAATACGTGAAAAAACTTTAAAGTGCTTCTTTTTTACACTGTGTGGATGGCTGAATAGAGGCCCCCAAAATACTCAGGTCCTAATACTTGGAACCTGTGTCACTTTGCACACCAATGTGATTAAATTAAGGTTCTTAAGATGAAAAAGTTGTCCTGGATTATTTGATAGGTCCCAAATGTCATCCCAAGTGATCTTGCAAGAGGGAGGGAGAGGAGGATTAGACTACAGAAGAGAAGGGAACTGACAGCGGAAGAAGAGACGAGTGATGTCCAGACGAGTGATGTGCTTTGGTGATGGAGCAACAGACCCAGAAATACAGGGGACTATATAAGCTGACAAAGACAAGGTAATGCAGTCTCTCCTCAGGGCCTCCAGAAGGAACCAGACCTGCCAAAACTTTGGCTCTAGTGGACACGAACTCTAGTCCGGTAAAAATGATTTCAAACTTTAGCCTCCAGAACAATAAGAGAATAAAATGTGTGCTGTTTTAAGCCATCAAGTTTATGGCAATTTTTACAGCAGCAATAGAAATATATAATTTATCACCTTATAAATTCTGACTTGGCTCAGAACTACTTAAATTCATATTAATGTGAGAAAAAATCATCTGTGCAGTAACCTGTTAGTGTTCTACCATCTATCAAAACAGATAAACCTGCTGAGATAACTTAAGGAAGTTAAAGAACTGAAAAAAAGCACCACAGTCAACATTACAAACTGACCACTCACTATGTGTCAGCCATAAAATTGAGAATATGCATAAATGACACAATCCTTGCTTTCAAGAAGGGTTTCAAGACCATTATATAATTTTTACTGTTTACACCATGCTCAACTGTAGGAAGCACAATACACAGACTAAGATTTAAACAGTCCCCAAGCGTTTGTGAGTAAACAAAATACAAAGCCTTATACAGTGATTCTATTGGAAAATGAAAACACAAATAAACGTCATTCTAGAAGTAAATTAGTCCCTGAGTAGACATACACACAGTTAAAACAAACTCAAATTTATAATTGTAGATTTGAAAGCAAATAATTTCCATAACAAAAAATACATAAAGAGATCTTGCTCAAAGGAAATATATAAAAACTACTTTTCAAGTCAAAGTTAGTATGAGGAAGAGAAAGGGGAGAAAGAATATATTTGACATTTGAGATGGCATGAGGTAAAAACTTTTCAAGAAACGAAGTGTAATAAAATTACAAAGGAAGGAAGAAAAATAAGGAATCATCAGAATGTGTTTATAATAGCAAAATAAGTGAGTTAAGTTACATGGTTAGATAGTAAGGAAGCTGCCCTTGAACCTTTGGTAACCACGAATCCAAAGCCTGCAATGGCAATAAGTACATATCTATTAATAATCACCATTAATGTAAATGGACTGAATGAACCAATCAAAAGACAAAGAGTAATAAAATGGATAAAAAAGCAAGACCTATTTATATGCTTCCTACAAGAGACTCACTTCAAACCCAAAGACACTCACAGACTAAAAGTGAAGGGATGGAGAAAGATATTTCATGCAAACAATATACAGAGAAAAAAGAAGGTGTTGCAGTACTTGTATCAGACAAAATAGACTTCAAAACAAAGAAAATAACAAGAGACAAAGAAGGACATAACATAATGATAAAGGGGTCACTCCAACAAGAGGATATAACCATTATAAACAGAGCTTCAGCAAATTGAAAAAGACTGAAATTCTACCAACAAAATTCTAAGATCACAAAGGTATAAAACTAGAAATACATTGTACAAAGAAAACAAAAAGGCACACAAAAACATGGAAGCGTAACAACATGCTCTTAAATACTCAATGGATCAATAACCAAATTAAAACAGAGATCAAGCAATATATGGAGACAAATGAAAACAAGAGCACAATGCCCCAACATCTCTAAGATACAGCGAAGGCAGTTCTAAGAGGAAATCATATAGCAATTCAGGCCTAATTAAAGAAGGATGAAATAACCCAAATGAATAGTCTAAATTTACAATTATTGAAACTGGAAGAAGAAAAACAAATGAGGCCCAAAGTCAGCAGAAGGAGGGACATAATAAAGATCAGACAAGAAATAAACAAAATTGAGAAGAATAAAACAACAGAAAAAACTTAATCCAAGAGCTGGTTCTTTGAGAAAATAAGGAAAACAGATAAACCCCTAGCCAGACTTATCAAGAAAAAAAGAGAGCCTACACATAAACAGAATCAGAAACAAGAAAGGAAAAATCACTACGGATACCAGAGAAATTTAAAGAATTATTAGAGAATACTATGAAGAATTATATGCTACTAACCTTGAAGAAAGGGACAACTTTCTAGAAAAATACAACCTTCCAAGACTGACCCAGGAAGAAACAAAATCTAAACAGACCAATTACCAGCAATGAAATTGAACTGGTGATCAAAAAACTACCCAAGTAAAAAACTCCAGGACCAGATATATTCACCGCAGAATTCTATCACACATTTAGAAAAGACATAATACCAAATCTCCTTAAAGTTTTCCAAGAAACAAAAGAAGAGGGAAAACTTCCAAACTCATTTTATAAAGCCAGAATCACTCTAATACTAAAACCAGGCAAAGACACAACAAAAAAAAGAAAATGACAGACCAATATCCCTGACGAACATAGATGCAAAAATACTCAACAAAATATTACCAAACCGAATTCAAAAATATCAAAAAGATCATCCATCATGATCAAGAGTGATTCCTCCCAGGGATGCAAAGATGGTACAACATTCGAAAATCCGTCAACATCATCCACTACATCAACAAAAAGATGGAGAAAAAGCACATGATCATCTCCAAGATGCGGAAAAAGCATTCGACAAAATTCAACATCCATTCATGATAAAAACTCTCAACAAAATGGGTATAGAGGGCAAGTACCTCAACATAACAAAGGCCATACATGGCAAACTCAAACCAACATTATACTTAACAGCAAGAAGCTAAAAGCTTTTCCTTTAAGATCGGAACAACACAAGGATGCCCACTCTCCCCACTTTCATTCAACATAGCTCTGGAGGTCCTAGCCACGGCAGTCAGACAACACAAAGAAATAAAAGGCACCCAGATTGGTAAAGAAGAAGTCAAACTGTACCTGTTTGCAGATGACAAGATAATGCATGTAAAAAATCCTAAAGAATCCACCCAAAAACTACAAGATCTAATAACTGAATTCAGCAAAATTGCAGGAAACAAAATTAATACACAGAAATTTGTAGTATTCCATACACTAAGGGTGAACGAGCAGAAAGAAATCAGGAAAACAATTCCATTCACAATTGCATCTAAAAGAATAAAATACCTAGGAAAAAACCTGACCAAGGATATGAAAGACTTATACCCTGAAAACTACAAGACACTCTTAAGAGAAATTAAAGAGAACACTAACAAATGGAAAGTCATCCCATGCTCTTGGCTAGGAAGAATTAATATTGTCAAAATGGCCATCCTGCCTAAAGCAATCTACAGAGTCAATGCAATTCCTATCAAAATACAAACAGCTTTCTTCAATGAACTAGAGAAAATAGTTCTAAAATTCATATGGAACCACAAAAGACCCCAAACAGCCAAAGCTATCCTAAGAAGGAAGAATAAAGCAGGGGGAATTAGGCACCCTGACTTCAAGCTCTACTACAAAGCCACAGTAATCAAACAATTTGGTACTGGCACAAGAACAGACCCATAGACCAGTGGAACAGAATAGAGACTCCAGATATTAACCCAAGCATACATGTCAATTAGTATATGGTAAAGGAGCCACGGATATACAATGGGGAAATGACAGCCTCTTCAACAGCTGGTGTTCGCAAAACTGGACAGCTACATGTAAGAGAATGAAACTGGATTACTGTCTAACCCCATACACAAAAGTAAACTCAAAATGGACCAAAGACCTGAATGTAAGTCATGAAACCATAAAACTCTTAGAAAAAAACATAGACAAAAATCTCTTGGACATAAACATGAGCAACTTCTTCATGAACATATCTCCCCGGGCAAGGGAAACAAAAGCAAAAATGAACAAGTGGGACTATATCAAGCTGAAAAGCTTCTGTGCAGCAAAGGACACCATCAGTAGAACAAAAAGACTTCCTACAGCATGCGAGAAAATATTCATAAATGATGTATCTGATAAGGGGTTGACATCGAAAATATATAAAGAACTCACACACCTTAACAAACAAAAAGCAAATAATCCAATTAAGAAATGGGCAGAGGACATGAATAGACACATCTCCAAAGAAGAAATTCAGATGGCCAACAGGCACATGAAAAGATGCTCCACATCGCTATTCATCAGAGAAATGCAGATTAAAACCACAATGAGATATCACCTCACACCAGTGAGGATGGCCAACATCCAAAACACAAACAACAACAAATGTTGGCGAGGATGTGGAGAAAAGGGAACCCTCCTACACTGCTGGTGGGACTGCAAATTAGTTCAACCATTGTGGAAAGCAGTATGGAGGGTCCTCAAAAAACTCAAAATAGAAATACCATTTGACCCAGGAATTCCACTCCTAGGAATTTACCCTAAGAATGCAGCAGCCCAATTTGAAAAAGACAGATGCACCCCTATGTTTATTGCAGCACTATTTACAATAGCCAAGAAATGGAAGCAACCTAAGTGTCCATCAGTAGATGAATGGATAAAGAAGATGTGGTACATATACACAATGGAATATTATTCAGCCATAAGAAGAAAACAAATCCTACCATTTGCAACAACATGGATGGAGCTAGAGGGTATTATGCTCAGTGAAATAAGCCAAGCCGAAAAAGACAAGTATCAAATGATTTCACTCATATGTGGAGTATAAGAACAAAGAAAAAAACTGAAGGAACAAAACAGCAGCAGACTCACAGAACCCAAGAACGGACTAATAGTTACCAAAGGGAAAGGGACTGGGGAAAATGGGCGGGAAGGGAGGGATAAGAGGGAAAAAGGGGCATTACGATTAGCAGATGTAATGTTGGGGGGGCACGGGGAGGGCAGTACAACTCAGAGAAGACAAGTAGTGATTCTATAGCATCTCACTACGCTGATGGACAGTGACTGTAATGGGGTTGGTGGGGGGGACCTGATGAAGGGGTAGTTTAATAATCGTAATATTACACATGTAATTGTAAATTAATGATAATAAAATTAATTATAATTAAAAAAAAGAATAACGGTTACAAAGTTCACAGATGGAAAAAAAAGAGTAAAGCTATGAAAGGTAGAAAAATGTCCACATATACATATAATTATGTATAAATATAAAATACTGATAAAATTAAGAAATGTGCAACATCTAAAGTAAGGACTACTTTTATTGAAGGATACCAAAGGTGAAGACATTCTGTTCTAAGCAAGAAACGTAACACTATAAAAGTATCCATTATATTGT
The DNA here is from genome assembly GCA_032199065.1 of Smutsia gigantea. Lineage (NCBI taxonomy): Eukaryota > Metazoa > Chordata > Mammalia > Pholidota > Manidae > Smutsia > Smutsia gigantea. Next base: position 6,052 of record JAVSCE010005058.1, on the reverse strand, counting down.
GTGAATAAATGACTTGATGCAAATTGGTGAGGTGTTTTGTTTTTGTCAACCTCAGTAAGCTGATTCTCAGATTCTAAAAATTTCTACTTCAAACTGACAAGTTGATGCCACAGTCTGACAATACAAATTTATCTTTCAAACCCCTATTAAAATAATACTAAGGAATTAGGAGGATAAACACAATATCCAAAAAGATTAAGGTGGAGGAAGGGACAAGGCACAAATACAAGCAATTTCAAGAAATATAGATGCAAAAGGCTACCTGAATATTGTAGAAGAAACACCCAGAGTACACAAGGAGTGGGGCGACACATTTGAGAAAGACTTAGTCACCACAAGATTTTCAGACAAGCTTGGAGTTCAGAAATTTGAGGCATGAAAGTCCCAAGGAGACACAGGTAACAAATTTAGTAAATAAATAAATTAAATTAATTCAATCAAGTCTAAAGACATCAGCAAACCCCACTCATGTCAACTAACTTCCATCTGACAGATGTCCAGTAAGCAAGGTGTCTTACTGCCAAGACAAAAAAAGGTGAAGCTTCTTTAGGGATCTTTCTGCTATGTGTTTCTGTATTTATTCAATAAATATTTAAATTATGTAAATGTTTGCTTTAAATGAGAGCCATTTTCCATGTGACCTTCTGAGTAAGCGCACCCTTGTAATTAGTGTAAATCAGATGAGTGTGCTCCTGACTCAACCACTCAGTCAGGCTGTCGTGAGGAGTTCTGATTATTATACGAAGCAAAACCCAACTCCAAAGTCAAAGCTACTGACCAGTTTTATGCATGAATGTCGCTAGAACAAGAGACCTATTCATGCCTGCTGATTAATTTAAATACCAATTTACTAAAATGTGTAATTATGGAGGAGGTAGTAGGGGAAAACTTTTTTAAAAGGCCAAAATACACAGTCTACAAACTGTTATTTTCAAGACATCGTGTTAGGTGAAATTTAATTTCAGTAAGTTGACTGGTGGCCTTCCATTAAAGATGGGTTACTAAGCAGATGTGGAAAGACCACCAGACCCCAACTCAAACACAGAAATGGCCAATATGTAATAAATAAAGTGTAGTTCAAAAATATATATAACTGAGTCTATAACCAAGAAGGCAAATTTTTGAAGTGCCAGAAATAAAAAGGAACTCAAATTCCAAGTGGTGGATGAGTCACTGATGCAAGTGGACAACAGGAGTTATCAGTACCACTGTTGGGGACAGAAGACAAAGGGTTAGAAGGTGAAACTGAAGTCCCTCAAAAAAGCCATTGGGACAGGTTTTAGGTGCCCCAACATCCTTGCCAGCCCTAGAATCATACACAGGAAGTCAGAACACCAATCAAGCTTTATGCACAGGTATGTAACCAAAGTTTGCATTATCTGCACAGTATTCAGAAGGCCAAGTCAAGAAACTAGTAAGAAACTTGTCTGGAAGCTCCCGGATTGGTGAACTCGTGGAGATTCAGGGAGAAAGTGGTACCCTAAGGGAGCATTGAAGCTCTGCACCCCTTTTCAATACCATATCCCACCCATCTCCCCCATCTGGCTGTTGTGAGTTTTAGCCTTTTATAATAAATTGGTAATCTATCCAGTGCTGGATGACTTCAGGAAAGTTTACGCAGTAATGCAAACTTCAGTCCTGCACCTTTATTTTCTTGGCACCAATTTTCTTAAGACTTCAGAACCATGGAATGGAAAACTGGAAGTAAATCCATTATGAACAAGAAGGAACCTCAAAATACAAGTTTAAATAGTAAGCAAAAGATACCTGAAAAGAAAATTATCAAAGTAGAAGACAGACATGAAGAAATCACACAGAATTCATCAGCACAGAGATAGAGATGGGAACTACAGAATAAAAGAAGAAAGCTAAAGAACTGAATGAGAAACTTCAGCAAGGGTCAAATAGAAGTTCTAAAAGTTCATGAAGGAAATGTGGTAGAGAGCTGAAGAACTGAAGAAACAAGCCCTAATTACAATCCAAGTCTTGAGTAAGATAAATAAAAATAAATCCACACCTAAACACAGCAAAGAAGGAGGGGGAAAAAAACTCTTAGTAACTACTAGTAATACAAGACAATGAGATTGACAGCTGACCTCATCCGTAAAAGAAAGAAATAAATAAAGCCAAATGATAACAGGAACAGTATCTCTGAAACTGGAGAAAGTAACAGCCATCTTAGCAATCTATATCCTGACAGAACTATTATTCAAGAGTAAGCACAAATTAAATTTTCAGACATAATAACAGCACTACTTATTGCTGTAAGAGCTAATAAAAGCATTAAGTTTAACCATATAAAACTGCTAATATTAGACCATTCATGACCTGCAAATATGGTAATTTTATATGGTTCTACCTAATATTTACTTTAAGAACATGGAAAAGTATTTTGAACTGAGATGAAAAAAATACTTAACAAAGATACCAATAAAAATATGCATGGGCTAAAAGTAAACATATAGATACATAAATATTAATCTGGGAGGTTAAAAAATATGAAATTAAAATATCAAACTACAAAAATCTCTTCTAATTAAGCTTCAGTTTTAAAAAATCATTCTAATTACAGTATAAAGGGTAACTGAAACAAAATGTCAACTTAAGATGAGATAAAACATTTCTCTAACAAAATAAATGAAGGCCTCAAATTCAACAGCATAAAACATAGTCACCTTGTTAGAAAGTGAAGTAACTATGTGAGCTTTCTTAGCCAGCCACTAACAAGTGTCTGAAGTCAAGACTGAAGTAAGGTAACATGCTGACATCTGTTCTAAAGACTACCTTTGAAAACAAATGTTTTAAAATATCAGCAAGAATTCCAGGAATATCTATTAGTTGGTGCCATTTTTTCACTTTGAGTCACAAAAATTAGCTCACAAGACTACTCGTGGCACAGGGATTCTCTGCCACCCCATATCTCTTGTCTGATGTTTTCCAGCCCAACGTTGCTGTGCTATATACCCTGCACTTCCAACCTCAACCCAGTAAGAATTTTAAACTGCTTATTTGAGAATGAGGATCATCCTAGGACAGGAGACAACATGATCAAATTATATCTAAATTTGCAATTATACAATGTTTTAGTATAAGATCAGTTGGTATTTATTGAGAAATGTGTATATATTATTTTATTTAGTCCTCATAACAGCTCTGTAAAGTAACTTCAATTACCATCCCCACTTCAAAGGTGAGGAAACTGAGGTTGAGAGATGAGGTAATGTTCTCAAGGTCATATGACAATGTAAATGGGGCCAGAGAAAGGGGCTAAAACCACAATTACTGAATCTACAGCCCATACTCTTAAAATCTAGGCTACACTAGTTCGATCATTAAAAGGCTGGTCCACTGGTAATGAAATAAGGAACTAAAACTAAAGCAGTCATAAAGAAAGTAGAGGATAAATCTAGATGCAGAATAGAATTGACTTGATGAAAAACTGTGTGATGATGGAGAGGTAGCAGTTATAGCAAGGGAAGAAATTAGAAATTCTGAATGATTCACAAGTTTCTGGTGTAGGTAATCCATGAGTAATTACACAATTACTCAAAATGAGGGAAAAGTAATTTTAGTCACAATGTACTAAGTTTTGGATAGACTGTTTAACTAGCATAGTTCTGGAACTGTAAAGTACAGCGAGAACTACAGCATATACGTAGTTCAAATATGAAGCATAGTTATGATTACAGGAGGAGAATATGATCAAGGAGAGTACCTTTCAGCACACCAGTATTTATGGGTCAAGCAGAAGAAAGGAGTTTTGAGACTTAGGAGACAGATTTCTAACACTTTCAACTGCAAATCACACTTTTCATCAAAAGCCAGTACACAAAAACATATGTATAACTAAAATAAGTGAGACTCCAACAGAAGTCAACTACTTTTTCAATGAACTGCTCATGATTAACTTATCACTAAACCAATTCACTTTTAGAATCACACACTACCCTTGAACAATCAGTTCACTCTTGTGATGACCTAACAACCTTTGTATTCAACCTTAGCTTCTCTTTCCCATACCCTGGAGCAGGAAGTCTAAACTTTCAATCATCAACTTTCCTCTCCATCCATCAGAAAATAATTATGAATGAAAACATACAGATGCATTTTCAGGTGGAAAGGGAGTAGAAGGAAATTGACACCTACTGCCTTTAATCACTTAGGTAGGAGGTTAGCTCACATAACACTTTTGGGGGCTGAGTGTTTAATAAGGTCTAAACTGAATAATCCAGGAATGGGAAAAATGTCTAGAGGGAATAGTAGAATTATCAGAGTAGTAAGAGTCTGAAATTTGAAAGGTTTAACCATTCCTAAAATTTACTCCTTCCTAAAGCTAATTCCTCCCTCCACCTTCATCTCTATTCCTTCCTCTTTACACACAATAGGAATCTAGGAAGCAGTGCATATTTACAGAGGAAGAGGTAGGAAAGTATTAGTAACTAGATTCTGAAAAAACAGATAACTGATCTTTTCTACAGAAATTTTGCAGCAATGGACACAGAAGCAGAAAGACTTATTAGAGTATGAGGGAGGCTGGAGTTAGAGAATATTGAATATGTTGCCCATTCCTACAAAAAAGGAGACAATTAAGAGAAGGAAAGAATTATTTGTTGAGAGAGGCAGAACAAAGAATAATACTGCTTTATACAGGACAAAATTGGAAGTGTAATAGAAAATAACTGAAAAAGTAATTTACAATTAAATTGGCTAAACTCCTACAAAATAATACAATACCATACACGTACTTAAGTTATGCTAGGAAGTACACAGGAAATTTCCACAAGTAGATTTTACCTTAAATATAAAACTGGCTAAGTTGAAGTCATAAATATGGCCACATACACAGCCATATGATTATATGTAAGACCTGACATTGATTATCAAAAATAACAAAATATATTTAGGAAATGCACGGATATAAGCATGGATGTTTTAAAGCTTCTTAGCATTCTTTAAGTTCTTAATTCTTAAAGATATATCATTCTTTAAAATTCAGAACATTGCATAATCAGAAAATAATAAGTTAACTATCAAATATTTCCAATTCCCATACTCGGCATTATCTGAAGTAAGGCACCAAAGGGTTTTTTTCAGTATTAACAGAAACTTGTGTAAATAATATTTTAATTGGCCATATGGGCAAGTTAGAGCCTGCTAAATACAAAAAAGTACTATTTTAAACAATAATAAGCAGTTCAGCCAACAATTTATTAAGAATGATTTCTATACTTTCACAGGAAAGAAGGAAGAAGGAAAAAGATACATTATTTGGACCATCAAGCCTGAAGTGCTTACTATCTGGCCCTTTACAAAGAAAGTACTGAAAACTTTATTTAAATAGATAATTTTTCACTAACCCAGGTGGAAACAATGCCATATAAGCAGAAACTTCAAGATACTTCTTGTATCCAATTATGGCTGAGCCTTGACCAACACAGGGTACGGTTAGGGGCACCAACCCCTGAACAATCAAAAATTCATGTATAACTTTTGACTCCCCAAAACTTTACTAGCAGCCTATTGATTATTTTATGGTAATAAATGATAAAATAAGACTACTTATCTACACATTTTTTGTACATTCATGACATAACTTTAATTTTTTCAATATTTCTAGAATATGTGGTTCTCATGTACAAGTTTTTAAAACTGTTATTAAATCTCCAAAAATTTTTCCAGTGTATTTATTGAAAAAAGCCCACATATAAGTGGACCCACACAGTTCAAACTCATGTTGTTCAAGGGTCAACTGTACTCAAAGCCAAAGCCACAGAAATTCTGAGTCTTCTTAGTGAGTACAATTCACAGGAGAGAGGGCTTCACTCTTGTGTACACACGCATATGCTTGTGCTAATAAACTTGCAGGCAGCTAGGTTTTCTTCTCTTTTTACAAGGAAAGGAAGTACATAATTTTAAAGGTCCAGTGAAGCACAGAGCCATGACCAATTGAGACCCAAGATTCCATGGCTGCCTGGGTGCACTGCATCTGCCCATTCATTGCCTCCTTTAAGAGGCCATCTGAATTCTGCAGAGAGAGACTCAATCCATCAGT